>JAMJFZ010001203.1:14125000-14245000 GCA_026225945.1 Cricetomys ansorgei | reverse complement strand
AATTTCAGGTTAAAAAGTCCATATATGACATTTTATGCAATTTGAAAAGGATGACAAACATTGATTTTGAAAAGAAAGACATATGCAACTTCTGTAATTTGTGAATTCTGTTCACTAAACTGACAACTAAATTCACAAATCCTTTTTGTACAAATGAAATCCTATCTAGTGTTTCTCTTTTTGTTGTTGTTGTTGGTATGGGTTGTTATGAGCATTTGCTCAAACAATTTTGCATTCTTCTTATGTTTATCTGTATCTCGATGTAATTGGAATAAAATGAATATTATCTTGGTACCCAGAAAGAAACAGAGAAGCAGTCCCCCAGGCTCCACAAGAGGAGCCTGACAGGTTCAGGGAGTCGGCTTCAGCTTCTCAGACAAAGAACTTAAGAGATTCCAAATCTCAACAGCCTGTGTTCTAATAGATAGCAAACCCTAGGAGGCAGTAGAAGGGCTAAGAGTTTCTCACTGAATCACAAGGGGAAAAATCCCCAAAGTAGGAAAAGCAAACACCATCCTAAAAGGGAAAATCAGTATGCCAGTGAACTCAAGTAAAACCGAGGGTGTGTTCACAAATAGGGTCCATCACACATGTGGGAACTTGGAGTTAATCCTTTTTTAAATTGACATATTGTTTTATTAATTATTTGAGAATTTCATACAATTTATTCTGATCACATCCACTTCCTATTCCTCACAGGTCCTCCCTCCCACCCCTGTGGGAGAAAAAAAAAAAGAAAAAGAATAAAGGAAACAAAAAACAAAGCAACAAGAACAGGTCCAATCTGTGTGGTAGAGTGCGGATTACAGACAACCACTTGGTTTCGGAGACAGCACGTACCACAAACATCAACATGCATTCTGGCGGGAGCACGGACCACTGACACCAACATGTTTTTCGGCTGCGGGATGCATGGACATCAATCTGGTTTCCAGCTGCAGCACAATTCACAGACATCCATCTTGCCTCCAGAGGTAACACCAATCGTGGAAGTCTTTGAGAAGACCCAACCCAGAAAATAAAACATTCTTCAGCTTGTTTATCTTGCCATTGTTCATAATCAGAGTAATCTTGCCACTGGGCAATGTGTTCAGGGGCAGGACCTGTGAAAGCTCCAGACCGCTGCACCCCGCCTTGACCTTGGCACTGGCCACAGGGCCAGCACACCAGGTCTGATTGTGGTGCTTGAAGCCTGTAGGCAGTGCCATGGCCCAGTGTTCTCTTCACCTCAGCAGGGCAAGCAATGAGAGAGCAGCAGCAGCAGCACAGCAGCAATGGTGGCTGAGCTTCACCATCTTAGTCCTCTCTTCTGGGTTGTTTGCTCCCCTGCTGCAGGCCAGCCTGAGGGCTATGGGGCAGGACCGGCCTAGAGACCAAAGCCTCTAAAGTGATGACACCAAGTCTTTCCTCTTTAAGTTGTTCTTCTTGTATATTGTCAGAGTGTGAGAGAGCTGATTTATGTTCATCTGTGTCTCTTAAGATATGCCACACTGATTTTTGTTCCTCTTATCGGTTCACTTCTAAAAACAGAACCAAACAAAGATCCTGAAGATATGTTTAATTGATAAATCAAGGTGAAGAATTTGTTTGGAAGCTAACAGAGAAATAGGCCTGTGTGAAAGCTAGGAAGGGTCTATTTGAAGGGATCAAATTTAGAGGCCTGTATGGACCAGGTGGAATGTAAAAACAATGTTAGGAATACTGGTACACATCTTTAATCTCAGTATTCGGAAGGCAGTGGTGGTCCATGCTTTTAATCCCTGAGACAGAAACAGAGTGTGGAAGCAGACACAGAATGCAGAGCTCAGTTAGGAGACAGTGTCACACAGGAAGAGGCATGTGAGAGGAGTCAGATTGAAGGGCAGGAAAATCAGAAGAAGAGTTAGCCAAGTGAGTCAGAGTGAGGACACCCCAATTTTCATGATATAAAAACTATCTTTCAACTTGGATTAGTCAGTTACAGAAGAGTCAGTTACAGCAGGCAGTAGGAGATGAACAGTATGAACCAGGCAGATGGGGAACAAGACACAGAGATAACGAAGAGGTCTGACTGGGGAGCAGAGAGGCTGATTGAGGCTGTATGGAGCAATGAGAGCTCAGGAGTGAGTTTCAGAAGCAGGCAGGCTCAGGGAGAGACACAGAGACACAGAGGATGTTCTGCAGAAGATGTCAGTATCAGACAGGAAGAGTGAGTCAGCCTGAAGCTGAGCAGAACAGTTCAGTCTGAGGCAGTCAGAGAGTCAGGCAGAGTCCGCCAGACTGAAGAGTTTGGTCAAAAATAGCTTGCTCAAAAGTCAGTTTGAGTCAGCAGCTTGGAGGAAAGTTTGGGCCAGAATGAGTAAGTTGAGTTGAATCAGAAGAGTAAGAGTTCAGAAGGAGGTAGTCAGAGTGGCTCAGTCAGCAGTAAATCTCGGAGGTAAATTAGATTGTACAGAAGCTTAAACATTCTAAATTGTACGGAGGCTGAAGCTGAAGACTTCCAGTTCTAGGCTTAAATGTTTTAGATTGTATTGAGACTGAAATGCTTCAGGGCTCCAGGGTTAAGATCTGAGACTGAATTAGATAGAGAATAAAAGGCTTTTCCCCTGAATCTACTTCTACCTCTGGTGAATCTCTGGCTACAGATCATGTTTCCTAAGAGCACAGTACTGTGTATTTATTTCTCCTATACTTGACCATACAGTCATAATTTTCTTAGTTGAATATTGGTGTATCTTTTGATGGATTTACCTGTATTTATATCATTCGATGCAGGGATTTTAGTGAAAGTTATATCAAAACGCAACTGATATTTATGCCATTCCTCTTACACAGCTACTTCGTATAAATTTTAAAATTCTAGTAATTACCTATAGATGATTTGGAAAATGTATCATTCTCAAGTAATGACAAGTTTTTTGTTTCCTAACCTTTTTATTACCTTACTACACTCAGGGTGAATTTCCAGCACATGGGTACCTGGTCCTGTTACTCTTGCTGAAAAGACATCTTCCAAAATCTATTATCAAATTATATATAGTATATCAAATATATATATATATATAAAAAATATATCAAATATGTTATATTTGATATATATTTATATATATATATTTGATATATCAATCAAACTATATATAATATTTTAAAATGTTTCCCATAACAATAAGAAAGTTAACTTAGCTTTTAGTGTAAAATGTGTTATTTTAAAAAATCACATAAATGCAGTAGGCTTACTAGAATTTTTTTCAGCTATCAAAATGATAAATTTCCATCAGTTATCCTTTTAACATGGTAAATTATTCTAGCATATTTTCTAATTAATAATAAAAAACCTTCCATTCCTGGGATAATTAAAATTGGTTAAATAATATTATCCACCATTTATTTTATCCACTGGCTTTACTTGCTCTTTGTTGACATGAATAGCTGGTTTGTTTGTTTGTTTTCAGATTCTGACTTTAAAATTAGAGTAGACTCAAAATTAAATCTGAATCCTTTCTCTGTTCAGTTTATGAGAGACTAAATTAATTGAAATTGTGCATCCCTGTTCTAGTCCAGAAAAATTAACTCTAAAGGCACTCATCATGATTGATTGTTAAAGATAAATTTTTAATATTTGGTTCTTAGCATTCACTCCCCTTGTGAGGTTCTGTTAACACTGGATATATCGTTGTCTCAAATGTAAGGTGAATAAGCTTGCTTGTAAACATGCCATTGGTTACATCCTAAACATTTATGAATTTTTTCTTTTATTTTTTCCTTATGTGTGTGTTTCTCTATGTGAGTGCATGCCATACACCTGGCATGCATATGCGATAGAGGACAGACAAGGTCATTATGTCCTTTCAAGATGTAGTTACAGGCAGTTATGTGTCTCCCAACATGGGTGTTTAGAGCCAAACTTAGGTCCTCTGCAAGAGCAATGCCCTTAATGTCTTAGCTACCTTTCCTCATCCTATAAAAGTTTATAGTATGTTTTTTTACTATTATCCACTGCAAATGTTTTATAGTGTGCACTGTCATTCTTAATCTAGAATTACAAAAGCACCAAAATCACCAACTATATATGCTTCACTCATCCAATCCGTTAGAGATCTGTAAGTTTATTGCTCTATAATTGCCCAATATTTTGTACCTGTGTTAAAATTTGAAATTTGTTGAAATCCTATTTATTGCTTAAAATGAGATAACTTTAACAAACATAAATATGTTTCTAAAATTTGAAGATAATATTCTTATTAAAAACATCAATTAAGCTTTTTATGTTATAGGAAATTTTAAATGATCTTATTTCTTTGATATATTAAGTAACTTGAGTAGTGAGCAAGAACATTGCGTTATGACATGAGTATTTAAATGAGTTATTTTTCTATCAATAAAATGGATATTCTGAAATGTACATCCAATACATTTTTACTTTTCTAGATTCTGAGGCTACATTATGAAACAAAAATTTCATTAACTACCAAGAATTTTATCTTCAGGAAATCTCTATTTAGAAAATACTACATATGCAATATTTTGGTGGTTATTAATTGTGTGTGTTCATATATCTATACATTATAATTATGCATTTTAAGTCATTCTTATGTTTTGTCATTTTAATATTCTTCTATTTTTCTATTGATTTCTTTTTTTCTTTTCTGTGTCTCATTTGAATGATTTTGGAAATGGTGAGAAATTTTTATTTTTGTTTTTAGATCTAAATTTGAATCAATACCTCATAATTTTTCAGCAATGTCCAAATTCCAATCTTGTATATGTATGGAAATAATCCTTAAAAAAATCAAATACCTAATTCTATCACTATTCAAAAGGGAAATACATGACAGACAGAAAACTTTAGTTTGTTCCGGGAATAGGAAATTGTTTTAAAACTTGAAAATCAACCATTTTAATTAATCACATTAGTAGCCTCAAAGAGTGATGTCAATAGATTCAAGAAATTCTTTCAATGGGCTTTATTTTTCAAAAAAATATCTTTGCCAAGTACTAGTAGAAGAAAATTTCTTCTTCTAATTGAAGGTATCTGTATATCCTTAAGCATAAGTATAAAATGCTAAAAGTTTCTTGAGACTGACTATAACATATGAAAACTATGATGAATTTGGATTGGAATTATATAGAAGATTCTCCAGAAAGTACGGAAAAAAAAATAAAAATATTTAAATATTCAGATGATACGATTTTATAGACATTCCAAGTATCTATAGGAAAAGTATAAGTATGGAAAGTTGCTCGATACAAACTCAATACATAAAATCAATTGGATTTCTCTGTAGAACCACTAAGGAGAAAATGAAACTGAAAAATCAATATCATTTATAGCAGCATCAGAGAACTAAATGTCTAGGATAAATCTAACAAGGATGTGTGAGACCTCTAGGCAGGAATCTATAAAATATCACGGAGATAAATTAAAGATCTACAGAAACAGAAAGGACCCAGCATCACTGTGTATTAGACAATATAACTTTTAAAGATTTATCAATACTTTCCTGACTCATTCGTAGTTTTAATGTAATTTCAAAAAGAAATTAAAATGTGCTCTATTTTCTCCCTTCAAAAAAAAACTAGCTGTTCTAAAGTTCATGTGAGAACACAGGATTAAACAGGATAGGATATGCATGAGTATAGAAATATGTTTACTTGATGTGCCACAATCACAGAATTAAGTCATATAAAGAATTAATAAATCCCATCTGCTCCTAGGGAATGAAGTATGGGGATCATGTGTTCAAGGTCAGTATGGGCTTCACTGCAAGTTTCAGACCAATCTAGGTTACATAGGGAGACCTTGTCCCAAAAGGATAAACAACAAACAAATAAAAGCATAGAAACAAGAAGAATTGGCCATTTTTGAAATCAGTAATAAAATGAGAAAATCCACTAGAAAATGGGTAAGAAATTATAACAGGTTTAGAACCTTTTAGAACGACTTATCAGAATGTCAAATAAACATGGTAATGTGCTCAAATTCTCACTGGGGAAAGACAAGGAAATTACCACTACATACAAAGTAGAATGGCAAGATATTAACTGGATACCATGCAAGCCACGGATGCCTCTGGAGCAACAAAAATTCATCAACAATTTGGGCAGGAGGATAAACTGATTAGCTCTTTTAGAAAAAGAAATGATAAAACAATAATTATCACTAAAAAAACATTTGCATTATTGATGAAATTACAGGATAAGCTGACCTCATGGTCTAAAATATTTCATAATAATGAAGATATACTTATAAAATATAGCTACCACAATATTCAAGGAAGGATTATTTCTAATATTCTAAAACTATAATCATACCCGAAATTTATTGTTAACTTAAAGGGCAAATTATATTCATATAATTAATACATTCATTATAATGAATGAGTTCATATATGTACATATGTGTTCATATATGTATATATGGTTTACAATAAATAAGAAAATTTAAACTGAAGTAGTCAGGGATAAAATGCTGAATAAAATAAAACGTGTATCATATAGCAGGGTTTTTGTATTTGTTTAATTCTTGCTTTTGAGGTGGAAAGTAGCTATATCAGTACAGATATATAAAAAAATCCAGTAAATTCTCCCTTAATACAGATCCAGGAAAGGACAATTGGCTTCTAACTTTCTAAATCTGTTCTGTTTCTTCACATGGCTCATTACCTGGGTTTGTACTTTGTGGAGGTGCATTTAATCTTTTAATCCAGCAGCTTGGCTGCTCTAGCAAACCATCACATTGAAAGGCCTGAATGATAGCTAGGAAGGATCATATCCAAAGGCCTGTATGAAGGGATCACATTCAAAGGCCTGTGCAATCCAGATGGAATGCAGAAGGGATCTTAATCAGAGTAATCCCAACCTCTGTGCTAAAGATAGGTGAAAGGGATTTCTGTGGTTAATGCACCTAGTACAGGCCTTTAATATCTACTCAGAAGGAAGCAGTGGCACAGGCCTTTAATCTTAATTTAGAAGCAGAGCTCAGAGAGGATAAACTTCGAGGAGAAAGCATATTTTGGAAGCAGAGAGGAAGCAGAGAAGCAGAGCTAAGAGAAAGAAGTGAAGAGTTAGTTCTGTCAGGCAGTCTGAGTGCAGTCAGCTCACAGACAGTTCAGTTCAGAAGGAGAACCCAAGAAGAGCAGAGCCAGTCCAGAGAAAGCAGAGAGTCAAAAGTAGATACAGTTCAGAGTTCATAATAGAGCCCAGAGTACAAAGAGTAGTTCAGAACACAGCTAGTCAGAGTGAGTTCAATGATCAGTAAGTGTCAGAGGCTGAAACATTCTAGGCTTAGGTTTGCAGATTAGATTTTACAGAAGCTGAAGCCTTTTAGATCTAGGCTTAAGATTAGATTGTATGGAGCCTGACACCCTCTAAGACTGTGATTGAATTAGCAAAGAATAAACTGTCCTCTGCCATGAACCCATGAGAATAATAAATAAATCAACACTTACATTCTATACCCACAGTACTTTATAAAAAAATTAAATGATACATTTATGTTTTCTATTTTAATGTATATTACATGTGTCCATAAATTAACGTTTTCCTACACTGAATTTCTTTGTAAAAAGAAAAAAGAAAAAGAAAAACTGCCTGGAAAGGAGATTATCTTCATTCTCTATATTTTCTAATAAAAGTTCTATAGCACCTCAAGGATCATGGGGACAGAGTCTATTAAATAACATAAGAATATTGGCTTCCTTAGCTGTCTGTCACCAAAGTCCTTCAGCTATCTAGCTATTTCTGTGTATCATCATCAGCTCCTGGAAGGCTGTGTCAGTTGGAAAGGGCACAGAGAATTCCATCAGCAGGATGCCTAAGAGATAATGAAGGACCACCACCCAGTGACTACTGATACTCTTTTGCTGCTGACTCCACTTTCCAGCTTATGCAAGGCAAGGACATGTGAGAACTCTGTAGTGGTAAGTACAGGTATTTTTGCTTTCTCCACTACCACCTTTTTTAAAAAATAATTTATTTATATCTTTTATGTGCCTTGCTGTGAGGGTGGCAGATCCTCTAGAACTGGAGTTACAGACAGTTGTGAGCTGACATGTGGGTGCTGGGAATTGAACTTGAGTCCTCTGGAAGAACAGCCAGTGCTCTTAACCACTGAACCATCTCTCCAGCCCCTACCTTTTTTTCTTAACTATTTTCTTCTGTTAGATGTACAGTGGCAGTAGTAGGCTATCTAATAGTATTTTAGTTTATAGTATAGATTCTGTGAATTATGATTATTCCCTTAAATCTAGACCATTCTGACTTTGGAATTTCCATGAGCTCTATGCAAACAATTTGCTTATGTTATACTCAATTTTCCAAAATAATACTGTATTTCAGAGACCCCAAAGCATCTCAAAATTACCCGAAACTAAATTTCTGACTGAATCATTCTATTTGTTGAATAAATGTTTGATACAAAGCAAAGAAATGAAGGAAGCATTTATTTCCTTCCTGGCTCAGAAACTGATAATTTGGACCCTCTTGGAGGGGAAGTTTCATGGCTGGACCTTGAGGCAACTGGCCTCAGGAAGCAGAAAGCAATGAACACAGGTCCTCAGCTATTTGTCCTGAGGCCTCTGGTATTGACCACGCTCCAGGTAGATATTCAGTTCTCACTTAATGCAAACTAGAACCACCCTCACTGTCATATTCAAGATTTGTGTCTTAGCTTCTTAAAGAACATGTCAGGTCGATAAGCATCGTTCCTGGAGCCTCCTTTCAAGGATCTTTACACTCCAATATAAGGAATTCATATAATTTAAAAAGAAATATTTAATTTTATTTACCCTGGATTCACTTAACATGTTTTATCTAAGACATTAGAAGTTCATTATGAAAGTTTAGTCACATAGAACCATTTAACTATAACCTGCTACTTCCTTCTGCCTGAGCTGTGCATGAGGAACACAGATGGAAGCAACACAATGGAATGATCATAGAGTCAGGAAAACAGCAGCACATTAATAGCATCTAGGAGTGGTGACTATGCTCCGTTTGGATGTGTAACCATTTATTTATTTTTAATTTTATTTAATATGTGCATATAAACAAAGCAATGTCAGTAAGAGACACACTTAGGAGAATGCTATTTGAGAATATAAATTGGATTTAGCACCACATTCAGTTTCACTGAACCAGGCTCTGTTTTCCAGAATACCCAAATAACTGGCTCTATTTGCCAAGAAAAATCAGACTGTAAAGAAAAGCAGCTGTGACAAATAGTCTGCCTGTCATATACTACGGTGCCATGCTATGTTCCTATTTTTCAAATTTACAGATTAATATTTACAATCAAACTGTAAGTTAAAGAAATGCAAGATATACCTAATTTACAACTCTGTCAATCATGTAAACTGACTTTGCAAATCCTCATGGAGTAAGTAACTGCCAGGAGAATTAAGTTCTACTTCTCTCTGCACTGCAGGTTACTTGGAAATTTGTCATAATTATTTTATTGGGTCTACGTATGTTCTACACACAAGAATATGTTTGTTAATCCCATGTGCTCAGCTTCCAGTTCCCTTGTCTGTGAAACACTGGCAATGTTTGATAGAATTCAAGTGCTTTCTGACACCCTGCCTACCACGCTGCAGTTGCTGGGAGCTCTTTCACCTCTAAGTTTCTGTTTCAGTGCAGTGCAGTTGACATTTCAAAACAAGCAGTAAGTATAAACTATATAAAATAACTGACACGAATATACCTGTGATTTATATATGCCCAGCTTTCATTCACATTTTCCCTATCATCTGAAAGTAAATTGCAAAACAAAACCTTTACTTGAAGTTCAATTATGACTGTTGATACTAGCAATTTTCTCTATACAGCAGGGATTGGAAAGCTTAATTCTGAGCCAAGTCCCAATTTGCTGAAACTCTTTGAACCATATTTATGCTTCACTTTTATTTCCCAATGTGAAGAAAATTTAAATGTTATCTAGGTAAGAGAAGAAAATCAGTCTCAAAGTACAAAGATCCAAGGTGTGCTAAGACATTAGAAGTTCATTATGAAAGTTTAGTCACCCGGAAACATTTAACAATAACCTGCTTCTTCCTTCTGTCTGAGCTGTGCTTGTGGGACACAGATGGGATCAGCACAATGGAACGATCTAGGAGTGGTAACTGTATTCTCTTGCTATACCACATCTACAGCCAGGTCAGAAACATGAATAGATAATACAGTTTTTCTGACATTTCTGAAAGTTAAAACTTGCTTCACATACCAAAATATCTTTGTTCATTAGACCTGTCATACCAAGTCATCATAAAGAGTCAAACCTTACTGGACAGGATCATCACATAAGGAATACATCTATTGTAGTTCCCATCTCACTACTGGTCTTGAAACTCACTTGTGGTAAAGGCTTATCTCAATACTATATCAGTAGAATAATTCAGTTGAAAAGATAAAACAAGAGAGTTGAAACAGTTTTCATTTGGTGGAAAGGACATCAAAACATAATGTCCCCATCTGAATTCTACTAGAATGGTTTGAAATCTTCAGCAATATATCCCTATTAAGAGACTTGGATGCTCATGTGTTTGGAAGGTGTTGCTGATGAGACTTGAGGTCCAAGACAAAGAAGGATTGAAAAATAAAAAAAAAAAACCCTACAAATCAATAAAGAAAATTTAGGACATATATGAAATGACAAATATTAGGAACAAGAAAAATAATCAATTCATCTATGAAACAATGTTGAAATTGAGGGACTAAGTCAAATTTTATTTTAGGAAACCTGAGTTTGCTAGAGAAATGCAGTCTAGCAAGGTTTGTATGGTGATTTGTTTTAATAATAGATATGCATAAACATGAGTTAGAATCTGTTTGGCAGATACTCAAACCTAAGTTGTCAATCTGAAGGACCAGTCAAGTCTGACAACTTAAGAATCAATATATACAAATACCTGTGTGTTTTCTACCAGTGGGAGAGAAAATGTTTAACACTGAATAGCAAAGGATAGAAGTATGTAGAATCCTTTGTTTGAATTGAATAATTATGGCAAATCTATTATGGAGAGAACAGTCAAAACAGCTGTTGGCTTATTTCCTAATAGTGACCTAGGAATATTTTTATTGGTTAAACAGTACATCAAAGAAACATAACTATGTGAGGCAAACATTCTCTTCTTTAATATATTCCAAGGGTGTGTAAAAGGTTCATACACAAAACTAAGTAAAATATCTTTATACTTCTTACAAATATGCACTAGTTTTAAGAGAAATCAAAATAAAATTTTATTTAAATCCCAATGAAATTTTATACTATGAAAACTCAATTCAAATACATTAAAAAAAAAACCAACTCAGAATTTCCCACTAGAATTTCCAAGCTATAAAAAGTGACAAAGGGTAGGTAGGGGGTTGTAGTAAAATTATTACAAATGTGAAGATAAAATTACAGTTAAAAGGAGTAATAAAGTATTTAAATTGAAATATTTTCAAGCCTTTACTGTACATGAGCTATTCTAAGAAAAGGACATTCGTTACATTCTTTAAAATTTAAAACATCTTAGAACAAGGATAAATGCCATCGCAACACGTTTTTCTAGGTCTCAGGAAAGACTCCAGCTAAGGGAGAAGTTGAAAGTTAGCATATTACCTAGGGCTGAGGAGGTGAGGCAGGAGAAATCCCCTGGGCTAGTTGCCAGGAGTACTAGACAGAAGCAAGGGGAGGGGGAGGGGAATTGAAGAACAGACAGGAGCAGGCTGGAAAATGCTTTTGTATTTTGTGCCAAAATTCGCTGGAGTAAGTGCCATCCTGTCCCTCAGATAAGAAAATCGAGGCCAAGAGGAGAATTAGCTCAACTGAGGCGTTATTTCAGAATAGACACATCAATTCACATTGGACGTTGACCCAAATGAAAACACGCGTATTTTAATGGCCACATTCCTTCCAGTGGCTTGTTTGTTAAATAGGAAAATAAACCTGTGACTTCTTATATAACATGTTCTCGATAAATCAATTTATACTAGAAGTACATTTTTAAATATAATCAACTAAAGTATGGGAAAACTATGAGTGCCTGGAGGGATGGGAAAGCTGTTTTCCTCTAAATACATCATTTTGTTTTATTCCAATATGTTTAATTCCAAACATATATCAATTTCATAGGTGAATAGCTTAGTCATAGTCACTATAATTGGCTGCTCGTGGTTGTTCATTCATCTAGAGATTACCATTTGGGGCAAATCTGACCACTAGTTTATCAGCTACTCAAACCTAAACTGTGCTTAGAAGCCTGTTGGTTGGTGGTAGGGCTTATCACCGCAGGTGGGGATTGTTGAGAAGACAGAACAGATAAGGATAGGTGACCTAGGCATTTGTAGTATATGGATTTCCTGTACCTGCCTCACTCCTTATAGACTATCTTTTCCTTGAGTGTGAGCCACAGTTGACTTACTGTTTCTTTTGGTTTTTCAAGACAGGGTATCTCTGTTGTAACTCTGGCTGTCCTGGAACTCACTCTGTAGAGCAGGCTGGCCTCGAACTCACAGAGATCTACCTGCTTCTGCCTCCCAAGTGCTGGGATTAAAGTCATGCACCACCACTGCCCAGCTGAGGTTGACTTACTTTTAACAAATGAATTATGGCAAAAATAATGCGTGTCACTTGTGACCTAAGCAAACTTGTATTTTTTTCTAGTAGGCCAAAACACTGCTGTCAAACAGTGAGAGACGTATTTTTGTCTTTTGTTCCCCTCTGTGAATAAAAATTTCTCCAACAGTGGTTGGACCTGGCCATCACTCTATGTTGGGTGTGCAGGGATTAATTCTCTTTATTTCACACACGCACACACACACACACACACACGTACATACACTTCATATATTCATCTCTTGGTTCTCATGAAAACTTGTTTCTGACAAGTCAGCAGCCTGAATATAATAGAGAAACAAATGTGTAGTGAAGAGATAAAGGCACAGCTGTAGGAACTTCATTAATATCTACCTGAACCGCCCCTTCAGCTAAGTTAAATGCTGTTTTTGTTCTTAAAAGCTGATAAACTGAGTTTGTGCACTGTCATTGACTTTGGGAAGGATCCATATCTGAGACGTTAAGCTAGTTTACTCACAATAAGTACTTGGCTGTCAAATACTTCATCAATTTCTCTGACAGAAGTACGTAGTGCTCTAAAAACCGATGAGCTTATAGGCTGCATCTGCCCTTATTAGACAAGAGCTGCTGCCAAGAGATACTTTGGGAACAGCTTAGTATTACTATCTGTAATTCTAATCATATAGTAATGAGTAATAGCCCTTAGCTGTGCAGTATACTCTTTCTCCAATGCCTTCTTCTCTCTGTGTGTTTATTCTTACTCTCTTTTGTCTGTTGGCAATCCCGAGTCACTCATAACCATCTTTCAGTGAGAGCTTGGGAGTGAGACAGAAAAGGATCACAGCAGAAATAGTTCTCACTTGACTTCATTGCTCTAGGATTAAGATTGCCAGGTAAAATACTTCATTCCGAGTTGATTTTAATTTAATGTAAATAAATGATAGGTCTGGTATAGATGTACTCCATTCCAACATGAAGTGCAGACATCTTAAACATGCTGTGTGCTAGAAATTAAAATTAAGCACATGTTCTGTGTTTTTCTTTGCTAAATCAGGCAATCCTACTCACAGAACAACTTCTACCACTAAAGCTTTATTTGAATGCATTGTGTTCTGACTACAAATCATTGGGGCTGAGCACAGAGAAGGCAAAAGAGTATTTGCAGATGGAGGTTACAGAGAAGGAGGGTGATTCTGGAGACATTCTGGTAACTACCATGTCTCATCTTCTATATTGTCCAGCTGAGCATGTTGCTTTCACTTCCAATGGCCTTGTTTCTTCATGTTAACAATGGACAAAATATTTTTCCTGCATGCTTACGTCATCCTGACTTACTGACACACAGTCCAAAGACAGAGAGTTCTCTGGTGTATATACCAAGTACTCTGTCCAATCTACAACTTCCGGGGCCAGTAAAATGTGTACAATAATGAATTTTTCCCACTACAAAGGACAAGTCCATCCCAAAGATGGGAATCCCATGCAGGCCATGTTTAAAGTTCCTGATGACACTGAAATACAAAATGAGGCAATCTTTGTGAAATCACATACTGTACGCCACAGTCAGAAGTGAGCAACAATTAACTGCTTTCCTCCCGTTACTTGTAAAACATGAATGCTTATAAGCTTTGCCTATAATCAGAGTCTATGTGAGATTCGCTAGTAACACAGCAGTGATCTGTCTCTATCCTCACGCAAAACCACAAGTGGAGAATATCACCCAGGCAGCCAGCCTCACTGAACTTGATTTCTCCTGCTGAACCTAGTCATGCTGGAAAGAATAATTCCTCACCCATCACCAACCAGTACTTCTAAACAAACTGAAAACTGTGACTTGGAGAAGCCCTCCTTTACAGAAACACCATGCTTTCAAAGTGCAAATGAACAGGAAAAATAGCTGGAGAGAATGCAGGCTTTTGAGAGGGGAGCTGAACCAAGCCACCTGGACTTGTGTTTGGCTGGTGTTTTGCCTGTGCTTTTTCTCTTTCATCATCTAAGCAAATTAAACATTAAGGAAAAGCTCATAATGTTTAATATACTTTCAAAGAGTGAATTCAATCAATATTGAGTAGGCCCTTCTGCTTAGCTTGGGGCTGTTGATTGAATACCGAGAAATCACGGAACTTATTTTTCCAGTGAGAAGAGTGTTAAGAAATGTAGAGTGTATTATAATTAAAGATGAGGTCAATTATTCAAAGAGTTGGGGGACACAAAAAAAGTTAGAGGGAAGATAGGGAATAGTGGAAATGATGTAAATACAGTAATCATAAATGAAACTCTCTAAAATTTTAATATTGGAAAAGGTGCTATTTGACCTTATTGATTTAGATAACAGATGATTTTCTTTAAAATTCACGACTTAGGTTAGTGACAAAAGATGAAATTTTAGCTATTCATATGTTAATAAAACTATAACTAACCATGAACATGTACAGTAGTTAATGTTGAATACGTGTAGAAATGTTGCATGTTGAAAGTGCAGCCATAGTCTGGAGTTTACTGCAATTTTCACAGAAATGTTTGTAATGGAGTGTTTGATGACTTATCTACTTGGAAATGATACTAACTTATAGAGAGAAAGTAAGATACGATAGTAGTTCTATGTGTGTAAGTAGTACTTTCATCAATTAGTATTTTCATGTATTATCCAAGACAAGTCATTTCTTGAGTTTTCTTAAAGGAAAACTTAAAGGCTAAAAAGGACAATGAACAAACAACTTTGGGACAGTAATCAATACAAGGGAGGGAGCAAAGGAGGCTGCTACCTGGGAGGTACTGAGTACTGAACCCAGTCATAGCTAAATGATCTCGGGAATTAGTTATTTATTTATTTTAATTCTGGGAAAGAGACAACCACATTCAGGTAAGCCTGACAGAGAGTCCTGAAATTACAAGGAGTTACAAGGCCCTCAGGCAGATGGGAGAACAGAGGAAAGGCAGCTTGGTGGCTGCAGTCAGGAAGGCAGACAGAGCCAAACGATGAAGGACTCCACATGGTAATTTATAGTGTGCAACTTTCATGCTAAGACCACTGGGAAGTTTTACACAGGAAAATTACATGATTTAATCTAAATTTTAAATAGAGTTACATGTAACCTAATTATAGTGTTCTTTCCTTTTCTACTATGAGTACATAGCCCACATTTGCTGAGAACTCATAATTGCACATTATCTTATCCCGGTCCAGCTGACTCTAACTCTTGACTAAGTTGTTATCATTTCTGAAGAAAGACGTAGCCTTTCCCCTAAAGTTTGAGGTCTACTTATGGGTGGCCACTCCTTGTCCAGCTGCTTCCTGGGCCTTCTGTCTGGCTATTTCCTTCGTATCTGATAAAGACCACGTGAGAGCTCATCTTCGTGCTGCCCACAAAGCTGCTCAAAGAAGTAGTGTCTGATGAGTGTTTGATCTATCTGCTGGAGCTCTGTCCATAATGCCTACAAGCCAACTACACACAGCTAAAGACACAGTAAATTGTTTAAAGAACATCCGATCATCCCCTGCCTCAAACCTCAGAATGCTCTTCTTTATAAGACAAAAGAATGGTTCTTCCTTCTGAAAGCAGACAAGGTCAGTATAATCTAACCTGCCCTCTTGATCAGCCATGTCAACAAAGCATTCTGTCTCATGCGTGGCTATTCAGTTACCTGGAACTTGCCACTTCCCCCAAACCCTGAACCCTTCTTGATCTTTATTCTCTTTCTTTTCTTTTTTGTTTCCTGTTTTATATATATCTCCAAATTTCAGGAATCATTTATTTTCTCTACAAAAAAACTTACTTTTAATTATTACAACATGATGTGGGCATTCCTTCCTTTGTATTCAGTTTTTCATGGTTTCTTAATCCTCAGGTCCATGAAACATGGCTCATTAGATAAATCATTTTTAAAATGTTACCTATGTTAGCTTTCTCTCTGGGTTTCACATATGCCAATGTGTGAAGTATGACAAAGGGTTGGAGAAACTGCAGGGGTGATATGACTCAAAGGCCTCTGTATGTGTGTGTGTGTGTGTGTGTGTGTGTGTGTGTGTGTATAAGCCATACAGATACTCCTTGGCTTACAATAAAATTATGACCCACTAGATCCAGAATACATCAAGAACAGCATACGTTTAAATGCATTTGAAACATCGAACATGCAGCAAATCTTAGTGTAACAGGACAGTACACTGTGGAGCACATGCCATTCACTTCCACAGTCAGGTTGCTGACCAGGAACTTAAGAACCATGTGCTGCCACTGCTTGCCAGCATGGCCTCATTATCACCGGCTTGGGAAAGACACAAATACAAAATTCACAACATGAATTCTTCTGAGTTTGTGTCACTTTAACTGCATCCTAAATTATAAATTTTAGCTGTAAGTCAATCACTTATAAACCAGAGATATTGACAACCTATATGGATTTAGGAAACACTACTCTCTGTCCTGTAAAAATAGAAAAGAATTTAAATTAAAGCCCCTCTCTCCAGTGAGCTGCATTAATTGGTTTATAGATCTGTCCAAGCACGGAAGTGAGTGTTCACTACACATGACATATAATAGAACTCTGGCCTGGCACAGGCCCCATCTTCGATATAGCTCCCAAAGCTCTGATTAGCTGAACCATCCCATCGTGAGTCCTTTAATCACACCTACCCCTTAGGAGGAGAAGCAGTCTCTCCTTATGCTGCTGCAGCCTCATTGCCATTCTCTTTCTGTCTCTCTCTCTCATCTTCCCCCCTCTTTCTGTCTGTCAGTACCCCTTTCCCAGGGCTTTACCGTAATTTCTGAAGAAAAGGTAAGGAAAAAATTAGATATAAATTGAAAGGCCAGCTTTTAATTTTTTAAGAAATAATTTTCTTGTGACAGTCTGAACATCTTTGCTGCTGTTACTTTCTCATATTTTATTTGTACATTCCAAAACTTTGGAATCTACTCCAAAGTTATGCAAAGTTATACCCATGTATGCAATGGGTGTACGAATATAATCTGTTTGATAATGTTTAAGATCTAAAATTATTTTGTGTGAAATTTGACTGTCCCTAAATTCAATATTATCTGTTAGAATTTCACTGTCTTGATCTGTAAGAGAAACAGTTCCCCCTTACAAAAATGTACAATTGAGTTAATGACAATTAAGCTATGTATTTATTTATGCCATTGAAAAAAGTGTTTCCCTAAAAGCTACTGGAAGCCCTTACTCCTGATTGACACTGATTCTTCAAAAATGAGACACTGGCTCAAATTCACTATCACGAATTTGATATAACCCATGTTTTATCATATGCCACAAATTCTAGAGAGTCTAAGATTTGCTGTTGTCTTATGAATTCACCATCTCTAAAGCAAATGCCAATGTAGTCATGTACCAGCTTTGTGGCAAACAGCATATTGCTATTCTAACAAAAATGTTTCCGTGAACAGCACCATTTTTTTTTGTAATAGTTCAATACTTCCTGTAGTATTTACCAATGAAAGTTTATTAACAGATACTGGAATCTTACCTATAAATGTATAATCATCCATGTTCATTTTTCAGCCTTCTAGAAATTATAACAAACATATCTACATATTTATATCTCAGTGATCAAAAAGATTACTGTTGAATACCAGGATACAACTACCTGACATTGATGTCCTCTGGTAGATGATATTTGCCCAATGGAGTAGTGTGCTAAACTATCTCCCTATTAACTTTCCAAGTCAGTCTCTCAACACACTGTAAACTTGATGAGAAGTGTTCAAATACTACACAATGTGTGGATTTTCCAATGTAAGAGACATTACCAGCTAATGTGAGACATTATTCAGAGAAGATGCATGGCCTCCAAAGTCCCAAGACTCATTACAAAGCAGCATTACCACCAAAAACATTGCCAGAGGGCAGAAAACCTCATAGTATTGGGAAATACTATGAGCATCCAAGAGCTCAAGTGCAAGTTAGATCTGAGCTTAAATTCTTTATCTGTTACTCTCTTGTTCTTTGGGTAAGAAATTAAACGTAGATGCTCTTCAGCTTCATCATGTATGATCACTACATAAATGGTTCTACATTATGCATTTTTGAGAGTTCGAAAGAGTACACAACTTTTCCAGAGCATACTGCTCAATACTGTTGTGATAGTCTAACACAGGATTTTTCAAGCAAGCTAACATCACACATAGTGTATGTGAGGAACTGTACTCTTGGCTACACTCCCTCTGCTCACATACTATGGAATTCTTGCCAATAAATTACTATTTTATTTTGTATGAAGGTATCACACATTTAAATCAATAAAGACCCTTTGATTTCTGAGCAATTCTCATTCACAGATATTAACTTAGATATTAACTTCTCACTTCCAGATTTGTAATGAAAATTCACAAATTAGGGCAAAATGTTGAATTCACTTGACTTAAGTGTAAACCTGTTATACTTAAGGGAATAATATATAGATTCATTTATAACATGTAGAAAAGCTATAGATTAAATCCTTACTTAATAACATCTGAGCAGAATTAGAACCTGGCTATTTCCAACAAAACTTTCTTTAGTGGCCACTAGAATATATTAAATATGCTTTCATTAAAGGGGATGGAAGCCTACTTAACACTGGCCAACTTGATGTAATATCTCTGTTTATTCTAAAATTATGAATATAAATAACACCATATGATTAGAATATATCATAATTCTATGAATTGCCTAAAAAACTGAATGACTTGTTTTAAGTTCAAAGTACATAATTACCTTGCTACGATTTAAGATTTTAGTGAAAACATGGTTTTTTGAAAATTGTGTAAGTTGCCTTTATGGAATCACACCATAATTTCTTCCATTAGGCCACATATAAATATATTATGATATTCTTGAAACTTCAAACAACAAATGTGACATCCATAGGCATTAGTCATTTTATTTTCAAATCAGAATGATTTGCAAATAATTTGCAAATGATTTGCAGAAGAGATTTGCATTAAAGTCCTTTTATATAATAAGCTTTGCCTGTGTTTTGATGAAGTTTTCAAAGGGCATTTTATACTAATATATTTGTATATATACAAATATGCTTTCATGCAAAAACATTTAATGCTGAGGGCATCAAAAAAAATCACGACGTGGTCAAAAAAATTTGCTAAGTAACAAGTAATCCTGGTGGACATCAGAGATGTTTAGTGACTGAGCACTTGACAAGACAGCTTGGTGTTTTTCAGGTGAGAAATCTTCCTTCATCATCATTGTGCTGTCTCCATGTGGCCAGTTTGACAGTTCTTTGGTCAAGTGTCACGTATGGAGGAGTAGTTAGATTTTACAGAAGCCAGTGAGGACTTGGGCTAACAAAGAAGTTGTAAACTTGGGCTTACAAAGAAGCTGAGGTAGTCACATTGTAGATAAACTAGAACACAGAATCTATGAATTTCTATTTTTAACAATAGATAATTAGGCGAAGCTTAAGTCACAAACTAAATAAATAATTTGCTATGGGTTAAATGTCAACTTCATAATTTTAATTTTTCAAACATAATTCTATATCTTATATGTATCTCTAAATTGTTGCCATAATTATGACAGCTAACTTTATGCTTCAACTGACAATGCCTTCCACATCAGTATTTGTTTCTGAATTTTTCATGGTATAAATCCCACAAGTGTCATTAAGAAAAAGTTATGACTATGATTAAGGAAAAATCTTTCTGAATGTTGACAGCTTCACAGACACTGGATTTGGCATGGATTATTGCATAGTATAACTATCCCTTAAAGCTGATAAATTAGCCAGAAAAGGGTTTTGGTTGATTATTTTGAGTGAAGTTGGTCTTCTCTCTTCAGTGCTAAGGTGAGAAAGTTCTTGGACCCAGAGAGTGAACCTGAAATAGCAAACTCAGAGTAATGGGCAAACAGTAAGAAGTAGTATAAATTTGCACCGTGCCATCATTAATGTAACTTACTTATTTGGCTGCTACTCAAATGCGTTCTACTCTGGGATCCTGTCCTAATGGTTTCCAAATGCATTTAGTTGATCCTTTTTCGTCACCTTTTCTTATTGGGTTTGCCTATAACATTTTATAGCACTGATTATATCACCTCCCTATGCTTAGTTTTGTTTCATTTTAATCCTAGTAGACTTTGGTATTAAGAAATTGAAACATATATTTGCATCTCCAATATATCTGGCATATGGTAATTCAGATAAGTATGTATTGATTAAATAGTAGCAGGAATCTTGGAGCATATGGGTTGGAACTCCTTGGTGTAAAAAAAGGAATTTGTTAATAACTCTTTGAAGATTTTAGGAGTCAGAGATTTTCAGCAGGCACATAGTCCTACTCTCTAGGAATATGAAATCTTGGTGAAAACCCATATGCTGAAACAGGCTTGCATTATTTTGTGAAATGCATTGCACTTCAAGTAAAAAGGAAATTAATGTCATTCAAAGTAAGATGAGAGCGTTTAGAAAGAAGGTATCCTAGGACTCATTAAAATAAAATTGGACAACATTATCATGTGAAATTTATTCTAGGTATTCAAGGCTGTTTCAACAATTGAAAAGTGATTAATGTAATCCTTCATTTTAATGATCTAAAAATAATTGCCTGCTCGTAGCTATAGACTGAGAAAGAGTACTTGAAAAAATCATTTATGATTAAAAAACTCTTAGAAAACTAGGAAACTTAAGAAAGAATATTTATAAATACTCCACATTTAATACCATGCTCAATGACAAGGCGCTCAGGCATTTTACTGAGATCAGGAACAATGTAGCATATCTCATCTTGCAGACTGCCAGTCTGGACTAAGCAAGTGAGACAAGACAATGAGCTAATGTATGTAAATTAGGAACGAAGAAAGAACACTCTTTTTTTTTGGCTGATGATATTATCATAAATGTAAAACAATCTTAGAGGATCAACAACAATAAAATCCATTTGGAACTGGTAAATAATTACAGCCATAGAGTAGATGGTTAATAAACAGAAGATGATCATTTTCCTAAATAGCAATGACGAACAAGTAGAATTAGAAATTAAACTCACAAAACTATAATTGTATTCCTCTCTCCCCAAGACAAAATACTTAGGGATACATCTACAAACACATTATTAAGATCTGTATGGAAAAAAAAAACCGAAAAGAAAATCTAATGACAAAAGTAAAAAGATAAAGGGAACAAAATAAATGGCGAGGAGTCCCATGACCATATTCAGGAAGACTCAATGTTGTCAAGAGAGCAGTCTTTCCTAACTTTCCCTATAGAATCAATATCATCCACGTACAGATCCTGTGGATCACGTTATTCTTTTTAAACTGATTCTAAAGATTGGAGGGAGTGAAGAGCAAAATTTAGTAAGGTCAACTCTCAAGGACATCAGTGACAAAGTAATTAATAATAATAATAATAATAAATAATAATAATAATAATAATAATTGAAAGGCTGTTACTACCTGACTTCAAGATTTCCTGAAAACCTGTAGTAATCAAGGCAGTATGGTACTGACAAGAGAATCACAGAGAGCTGAATGGAACTGAACATAGTACCCACACACAGACACTCAGAGACAGGATCAACTGGAGAGAAGACACCACATCCAACAAGTGATGTTCAAACAGCTGGCTATCTCACACAAATGAAACCAACCTGGATAGGTGTGTCTTAGTCTTCTGAAAAAAAAAATCTAATTCAAAATTAATCATATTTTTAAGTGCAAAATGCAAAGCTGTAAACTACTAGAAAATACCCTAGAATGACCTCAGGCAGTAAAGGCATTTCGCACAGAACACCGAAGGCAAGTTCTACAGAGGAGAGAATTAAATAACTCTCACAGTTTGCTAAAATTTCTTTTCTCTATGAAGTATACTATCAAGATAATAAAAAGAGAAGCCATCGCCTGACAGAAAGTAATTATAAAATATGTAGCTGATGGAACGCCACTATCCAAAATATAGAAAGAACTCTTAAAACTCCACACTAAGAACAACAGTCAAAAGTGCCCTGAAGACCTTCGCATACATCACAGAAAAAGAAATCTGCAGATGGCAAATTAGCATAGTGAAAAAATTTTCCACACTCGATGTCAGGAAAAGGCAAATGGAAGAATGTGATGGTAATGCACACCTATTTGAATTGTTGAAATCCAGAATGCTGACAGCTGCAAAGTCTCGGCAAGGATGTGGAGCACCAACCCTATTCCTGCATTATTGACTGAAGTACATTATGGTGTCGCCACTGTAGAAGAGATTGAAACAGTTTCTTAAAAAATCAGTGGATCCTCGCCACATGATCCAGCAGGAATGAAAGCTTACATCTCTATAGAAACCTACGTGTGGCTGTTTATTGTGAGGTTACACCGAGAACTGTCCGATCTTGATAGCAAGCTGTTGAGTCTTGTGAGGTTCAATAAATAAGCGAATGGTAGGTCCTAGGACAATGAAATATTATTCAGCAATAAAAGGACATGTATTAAGCCATCAAAAGACATGGAGGTATTGCTGTCTCTTGAAAACACACTTCGCATAACGGACATTTTTAATTTTACTGAACTATCATGTCAGTAAAAGCGCAGTGAAGCTTACTGCCAGAATGGAATGTTTACGTTCCACCATCCTGACAAGGCAAAACTGCAGTGATAAAATAAGATGGGTTACTGTCAAGGGTTGATAGAAAGGAAAGGCAGATGTGGTGGATTTAGGGCAGGGAAATATTTACGCTAGTGCTAATAGTATGTGAGGGCACCGTCCTATAAATCATAGACTTTGGGTGCTGATGAGTACACGTAAGATCGTCAGAGGTGACTCAAGCACAACTCTTGTGGGAAACTGAAACAACCTGGAGACTGTGCACATGCGAGACACATACAGGAAATCTGAATCCCTGCTATATTTGCTGTAAGCTTGAGAAGGCTATAAAAGCAAATTCCATTTAAACGATTTACCCACCCCCACATACACATATGCAAAAAATCTGGCACAAATAAATTGCCCATCAATAAGCTGACCAGACATAATTGATACAAATATTTTGGATACGCTTCTGCTTTCTACGCAAATTTTTCATCTATACATAATTGAATAGCTGTATTATATCATCACCAGTGGAAGATATTTTACCCACATCAATTTTATAATCACATTTTAAATTCGAAATATTTACTTGCAAAGTCACAACACCATTTTACATATTCAGATTCAGCAAAGCATAAAAGTGAAGAAGTAAAATGGTTGAAACAATGTATTCACTGACTGTATGAATCCACTTCCTGTTATAAACTATCCCTAATAATTGTCATTATCTACCTTCATACCAGACATTCCCCTTAGCTACATCTTTCTGGTCAAGCCTTTTCCACCAAGACAGTATCTGTTTAGGGAGTTGACAAGTCACATACTGGGAACTCATCCTCTGTAAGGCTTTAGAACTATGATTTGTCTCTGACTTTTGCAAGGCTCACTATAATCTTTAGGCTTGAGTGTCATATAGATGGACTACACACTAACCTATTATTTTACCTGGACCAAGAATTGCACTTCCTCAAATGAGTTCTCACACAGGCCTTTCAATACGCATTTTATTTTCACTGTGCTCTCCATCAGCGCTGGAAGTCTCCTGATATGGCAGAGACTGGTCTATTTCTTTCAACAGAGATGATTAATACATTGCACATACATTTTGTTTGCTAGCTTGTAACTTTGCTTGTAGGACCTAAAAATCAGTCCAGTCACAAGCTGTGTGGTGATTCCTATATCTGCGAATGGTCTGTTCAATAGCCGTCGAACATCCATTCTCAGACCCTGCAATCAGCACAGACTAGCAGAGCAATTTTTAAAGCTATGGAGCCTAGTGCTCACCATTCTCATAATGACTTTGAAGGCCAGAAACCCATGCCACTAACACCTATGGCTGCTACCATTAGTGCATGAGGAGTGATAACTGTTTATCATTCTCCCTGACTTACTCATTGGTTTCTGGAGCTTGTGGCCCATGGTTTAGCTTTAGTCTCTTCCTACATTGAAACTTTTTGTTCATATTTTTCAGCATGCGTCAGCAATCACAGTCTCTTCTTTGACCTTATTTTCTCTTACTGTAATTAAAACCTACATCTTATGGGAACAGTCCAATTTTCCTTTCCCACTTTTAAAATCTGTTTTGATTTTGTTTATACCTGCAAAGTTATGGGATCTGTACTCCTGGCGTCTAAAGACCACTTTTTCTTGTGTCTTACAAAAATCTGATTCTTTACATGTTTCTGGAATTCATATTATGGTATAAAGTACTAAGACTATTCATTTTTTCAAGAGTCTAAGGTTGCGTTTTCTAGTCACATTTGAGGAATAATGGAGTTATCCGATTAGTTCTAGGGAACGAACTATTAAGAAACAAATCATGTGAGTCATTTCAGTTCAAGTATCTTAAGAAAGGCTGTGTTCTCTGTACCGTGTGCTGGCTAGAGGGAGATGACAAGTTAACCGTAGGAGGTATTGAGGTCACAGGAAAGAAGCAGCCTGAGTCACTACATCACTACTTAGGTGAAAAGTAGTCATTTGTTAGCCTAAGCCACTTGCCCTGGACAAGAAAGAATACTACCTGACATGAACTGCTTTTTTCTTTTTTTGAGACACTGTGGAATTGTTTTTGTATCCGTCTTCTAATACTCTTAACTATAAATAATAAACTTCTTCCCACTGTCTTCTATTAGACTCTGTATTGGAGAATCTTGCAGACAATAAACATTTTCTATCTCAATTCTAAAACCCGAGTTTCACCTTGAGCACTGGTAATATCTACTTAGACAGCTGAGCCGAAACAATGTCCTCTCAAATCTTGACCTCCAGTCGGATTTGTTTGCTCCTTTCTCTCAATTTGGCTACTCACTCTCATGAGCTCTGACATGCTTTGAAATTTTTTCTTTCTCGTAACTCCTTCTTCAAATCATTATGCATCAACCTGCAAGGTGATTAAAATCTCCTATTCGTGGTATAAATTTGTCCAAGCACTTTAATTATGAGCACCATTCGATCTCACCTTTTCTTAACTTCATGCTAGCCGTGTGTTTCATGGTTGAGTTGAAACTTCAATTGAGTACTATACTGAGTTTCTCTCAATTGAATACTATACTGAGTTTCTCTGCCCTTCCTGTGTCTTAATCTGATTTACCCACCAACGTCTCAAACGTGCAATAACTGAGCTGTCTGTCTTCGCAATGCTGCAATAACCAAATCACAGAGCACTAACAAGTCAGGTAATGAAACCAAGAAGAGAAATTCTGATATGAAAACGAGGCCACTAATCTATAACCCTCCATACTTCCACCACCAACCAATTTGAAAGAAGGCATCTTCTTTCAAATCAGGAACCCTACACTCACATTTCTATACCCAACATCACAAGTCCTCCACTGTGCACATTTTCTCAGTAACAGCCTACCTCGTAACTAAGAACACAAACGATAAAATTTGCCATCATCCTTGAAAGTCTCCCAGTGTAGCCTTCATCATTGTCGCTCCATTTCAAATGCTCGTTGACATTACACTCTAAATACTTAGCTTTCCCACATACTCTCCACAGCACACAAGTTCAAGTTAATGTCAACTTGCCTGAGCAGAATTAAGATAATTGCAATTTTATTATCATAAGTTACTGGACTCTAAACTCTGTCCAACTTGTCTCTAGTAATCTGCCTTTTTTTTCTGACTCGGACTGGATAAGCATCATTTGAATGGCTGGGCAAGTGGATGAATGAATTAGTGAATTTGTCTTAATTCTCACAAATCCACATAGGAAGCAAGTATTCATATCAACATTATCTGAGAGAAAGAGAAAAAACTGGTGTTTAATACACAACCCGGCAGAACTTGAGAAATGTCAAGCTCAACCGTGAGTTTTCTCAGTTTCTCTCTTAGTTACTAAGTACTTTTCCATATTGAACCTCATTGCATACATTGTATTAATTTGTAATAGACTCAGAATTATCTCCAACTTTTAATGCAATTGTATATGAACGTAGAAAGTAGATTCCCTTTAAGACATTCTAATGTTTTTTAAAAAATGTGTAAGGCACTAGCAATACTTTAAGAAAAATTATTGCAATTTTGTTAATGAAAATGTTTATGTGTCTACAAATCAAATAAGTATTGATGTTAAAAGTTACTAACACAGACAGCTTGAAAGAGGAAATGGGATTTGAGCAGAAAACAATGACAGAGTTTTGAATTGTTGCAGTCTATCACATATGTTTTCCACGTGGAAATACTGTGCTAAGCAATTTACGTATATACTAAAATCGGAACTGTTACTGTACAAATTTAAAAAATGAGGGATGAGATGAAACCATCAAATCCTAGAGGTAAATCTTATTTCTACAGAATTTCAGAAATACTGAACATCACATCACCTTCTGGATAGTTAAGGCTTTCATTTTAAGCTGTTACCTAGTATGAAATGGACTAAAAGTATTTTTTTTTTGATGGCTAATAGGACCTGAGAAAGAGGCATTTTGATTATAATCAGGTGCAGAAGGAGAACAATATGTGCAGTATCATAGCAATCTCAGAATATTTAAGGAACAAATTGTTTTGTCTTACCCATGAATTCAATCCCCAAGTGGTCTGCTACATCAAAGTCAGCATGGAAAGAAGGGAAACAGAAAGAGAAATGTGTTAGAAAAATCCAAACCAGAGCATTAATGCTTGTAAGACCATCCTTCCAAGGCACGGAGTACATCTCTCTTTTTTAACTATGTTAGCTTATGAGATGCAACTAGTAGACAGCCAACAGCAACAGCTCTTGACATTATCTTTAATATCTACTTCCACAAAGCCTATATAAATTATTACTTGGCATTTTAGTGGAATCACAATGCATACATAATGAAATGTACTAAATAAAATTTTAAGAGAGGGAGGGATCAAAGAGTTTCTGGTAATGTTATTTTCATAATCCATCATAATCATTGTAGACTAAGTCTTCGTTCAACAAAAATTTATTTAGACCTCTACATTAGTAAGAATAACAAAGCCCAACCAGACTATATGAATGACTATAATGGGGCTGTGCTTCACATTCACAAACACAAATTGGTGACACTAGCGTATTCCTTGGACATGTTACGTGAGACAATTGTGAATTGGCAAAAACAAACATCTTATGTAAGTCACAAAGTCTTGAGTCGATTGAAGCACAAAGCCAGTGATCCTGACACACAAGCCTTATGACTGCGTGACTAGACAGCCCATCCAATTAAAAACAAATGGCAGAGGAGTCACCTTCTGTCCTGTGTGTCCCAGGGACACAGACAGTCTTGAGTAGCTATTCTGTACATGGCCAGCAGACTAACGAACTCTGCTGGGCTTGTTTATTTAAATGTTGTCTTCTTTCTTTTAATTGTTTAATCACGTGCTCATTTGCTTTGTAAATTCAACACATTACATAAGGATATTTTCTGCTGCACAAGCATCTGCCTGGAATGAGGGTAATTGGGACAAAAAGCTATTGCTGAAACTATTCGTTTCCAAATCCAATTTCTGACCTCCTTTTAGAAGGTCCCTGTTTAGTAAATAAGCATTTTCTTTTAGAAAAAAAGGTGTATGATTATTTATTAATATTAGTTCATGTAGTTCATGTGTGCACGCACACATATACATTATAATTTTGGCATTTTAGTCATTCTAAGTACTTAGTTCATCAGTACTAATTAA
Organism: Cricetomys ansorgei; assembly: GCA_026225945.1. NCBI lineage: Eukaryota > Metazoa > Chordata > Mammalia > Rodentia > Nesomyidae > Cricetomys > Cricetomys ansorgei. The sequence continues at coordinate 14,216,810 of JAMJFZ010001203.1, read as the reverse complement.
GTTCACAAGGTTGTACCACCACTACTACTGTTTCTAAGGCTTTTCCCTCACACCAGTCAGAAGCTATGCATCTTGATATCCCAGATCCCTTCCCCTCAGCTACGAGCAACCTCTATGTTGTGTATCAGTTCAATTTGCCTACAGCTCACTAGAAGTGATTACAATTCATGTAAATTACAAAATGTCTACTTTTATGATGAAGGATGGCAACAGTGTTTCTAAAACTTGGATCCATCCCTTTCTTCTCAGCAATTTCTCACTGGCTTGGGCTGTGCTGATGTGTAATTTCTTCTGCATCGGTACATTTTTGTGAAAAGACAGCTTCTTGTGCTCAGTGAATTTCAACACCATCGATGGGAGACCACAGAGCAAATCTCTCGCTGCTGCTCTTAGTAAGTGCCACACTGAAAATTTGCAATGAAGGGAGAGAACAGAGGCAGAAATACTGCTCCTAGGAGTGAAAGAAGGCGCTATGCAAAAAAAATGAGGTTTGTGAGGGAAAGTGACAGGGCTTTGTTCTGCAGACAAGAAGCCCTTGACTGTGTACTCCGGAAACATGGAAGAAATACTAGATATACAGAATTTAAAAATCAGGTTTGAGTGAGATTAGATATCATGAAAGTAAGGTCATTAAAAACACTGGAAATGACATGATTCTTCATTTGCATGTTAACAGAAACAAAAGAAACTCAAGAGACAGCAATATTTAGAAACCAGGAAGCAGAGGCTCTGGAGTGAACTAGACATTCACAGGTATAGGATCTCAAGCACTAAAACAAATTCACAGGCAGACACTCGCATAGACCACAAATAATCACATTCAGAGAGGCACTAACGGAGTGGACCATAGGTATTCACAGACAGAAACATGAAGTTGGGAGAACTCTAGCCACAACTTGGCTAAAAAAGGCCTTTCTGCTAAAGCTTACGTGAACCAGCACTGACTCTCGAGCCTGTTCTGTTGTCTAGTGCCTAACTGGTGGCAATCTCCACTCCTCCACACCTTGGGCTGTTCTACCTGTGTGTGTGACAAGGGATGTAGACAACAGGGCTTCATGGATCTGTAGACTGAGCTAAGAAGTGAGCAGTGTGTCCATACATCGGAAATCAATCTGCATCCTTTATAATCACAACAAGCAAATACCGTAACTAAAAATTATTCCAACGCTGAAAACTATAATTAGGAGTCTTGATATAAAATAATTCCTCCCAACATAAAAGTTGTTAGGGTTGTAATTGCAGGTTCTCAAACACAGTACCTTCTATGTTCTTGGATACTAAAGGACAATTGCTACTAATTTTGATGATGTCCTTTTCATGTAAACTGACAAGACTGAATATACAAATAGAAGTTAATTTTTATTTTAAAATCTGTCCTTCCTTCTCTTTCATTCCCCACCACTACCACACAAGCTGCTGTATTAAAAATGATAAACACTGTGATCACTATTTATCAGTTTGAAGACACTGACAGGCTTTGGTTCCCACAGAAGGATCAATGAAAAAGACATGAAAAGCAGATGACAGAGAAGCAATTAATTTTGTTATTTCCATCATAATGCAGAACAGAAACCGCACTATTTCCCAGAAGCCTGTGCTGATTATTTCTCAAGGCGAACAGCGTGCCTGAAGATGTTCAGACCTGAAGGAAAACATCAAGAGGGATAGAGTGAGAATTAATCAATTAGTAGCTCATTTATCCATTCGCTCAGACCACTGAGTCCCACGAACTGCACAGATCTGAGGGTGAGACAAGAGGCACATGGCTCAAGCTAAAGCCATCTGAATTCCCCTGAAGCATGTATGTACATGTACACGTTACGTATTTTAACATGTCAATCAACTGCGCTTTAGGATATTCATACTCTTAGCATTGTGTGAGAATGGCTGACTTTTACCCAGCACTAACTGCTCTGGAAGATGATCTAAGGGTGAGACAATCTCACAGCAACTCCTAAACTGGCAGCCACGCTCACTGTAAACAGACATTCAGGGACACAGAGGGGTGAGCCATTTTTCCCCAATCCTACTGCCTACAAGTAAGCAGAACTGCAATTAGGTTCAGGTACCCTAACTCTCAGCTTTCATTTATCTGGTTTACAAATGTCCTCCCTCTGAAGAAGTAGCTAATTTTAGCAATATCATCAGGTAATGAGATCCTCAGGGGTGGATTATTCAATATAGAATAAAGTGCTTTCAAGCACCCTCAGTACCATGGATGCACCACTTGTGTCCTTTTGTTTATTGATGGAAAGCCAAAGATGAAGAAGGTGAGGGAGGGTCTAAGAGGAGGCACCTGTTTCCTGTCACTGAGGAACCAAACTGGTCTACTCTTCATGTTTCCTCATTGTTTACCGGGGAAGTTTCTTCAAGATGAGACTGATTTGGTTATTTTCTATATACAGCAGATGCTAAAAATGAAAGCACATAATCTCTGGAAGATTTCAATGACTTTAGGACTAACTGAGTGATAGGAAGACATTCTGTCAGGTCAAATGTACTGGGAAATTTGTAAAATTCATGTCCATACCTACTTTCTTTTTGACCCAAATTATTTATTCTTAGTAGGTGACGTGATGTATCAAAAGACACCGATGCTACAGAACAGGAAAATCAAAATACTCAGCATCTTCCTTTCTTCATATATGACCTTTTTTATCTGGGGAGAATTCTGAAAATGTACCTGTTAGGCATTGTCAACCCAATGCCCTGCTATTAACAAGAGTCATCACGGGGCGCAGATATTATGGGTTTATTCCCCACCTAACTGAAATTGAAGGTGCACATGTCTGAAAATGTTCAAAGCCTTGCTAGCCAGGACAACGGGATGCTTCAGCAGGTGTCTTAGTTTCCTTTCCTAGGGCTGTGATAAAATACCCTGACCAAAATCAACTGAAGGGAGAAGGGTTTATTCAGCTCACACTTCCATGCTGTCTTCTATCATGGTAGGAAAGACCCAGTCCCAGAGGCAGGTGCTGGAGAGAGCTGCTCACATTCATCCACAGTTGATAACAAAGAGAGCAGACGAATGATCAGCTCCTTTTCTCCACACATATAATTCAGAATCACCTGTCCATGGAGTGATGCCAAGCACTGTAAGCTGCCCTCAGTTAACACATATTCCCCCACAGACATGGCGATGGACAACTCACTCTAAATCATCTTTCTTAATTCTCCCTTCTGCAGTGATTCTAGATTGTCTCAAGTTGAAAAGAAGTAGCCATCAAAGTAAGTAAAGACACTTTCTGTCCAGCCTTTGATCCCCACATGGGAATGACATAGTGGAAGGAAGAATCTACTCCTGCAAGCTGTTCTCTGACCTCAATTTGGACCCACCTCTATACACACCTGTATACACACATGCATACACTAAGTAAATAAATACATAAGTGTAAGAAAAAAAAAAACAACCAAAAACCTGTTGAGAAACTCAAAGCCTTTTGCTTAGGTGCTGATGTCAGGCACAGCTGCCTAACCTTCCAAAGTAGGCAAGCTCAGGAAGAGCAAAAGCAAAAGCAGTCCTTGACTCAATTCTAATCTCCAGATAAAACGGGATACATTGTTGCCTAACCTAGGATGAAGAAAGCCCTACAGTGCAGTACTGGGACACAGCAACCCTACCTAACTCAGGATTCAGCCTTAGTCCTGCATTAGAAGCAAACGTAACAAGGTGCCGTTCTCACGGAATATCCCTAGAGGTGCTCATTGAAACCTTTGTTCCATGGAAAGAAGAGAAGAACTTTACCTAAAAATAGTGATCTGTGGTTGGTGAAGTTAAATCACTGGGGGCCAGTGAGATGGCTCAGCTGCTAAAAGTGCTTGCCACCAAGCCTGATGACTGGAGTTCAATCCCTGGAACCCACATGGTGGAAGAGGAGAAGCCACTCCTGACGTGTTCTCTGACACCCCTATGTACACTCAAGTGGACAAGGGCTTGCACACATACACTAAGTAAACAGAAAAACAAGTTCTCTGAGAGAAAGTTACAACCTTCGCTCAGGGTTCAGTGGCTTCTCCACATCAGGAGCCTCAAAGCACCATGAATGTGTGTGGTAGAGACAGTCCCCGTCATTGCTTGGGAGGCAGAATTTTCCAGTTTGGCAGGAAGGGCTGTGCTGTTTGGGCGTGCCCATGGTCCTAGTGATCTCTACAGGTAAGAAAAACGTGTCGTGTCAGTGTGGAGCAAACCACCCACTCACTTACAAAGCATGCCCTTTACAAACTGCTTCTCTTCATAATGCCGCTCGAGTCCGTCCCTCTGTAGGTTCCACCCCTAGATCTGTGTTGCATGACTTCTCCCTGGTGACACTCCAGGAAAAAAAAAAAAAAAAAGCCCACTGGGACAGAGAAGATGGAATGGGATTTGTGAAGACTTCACGCGAAGTCCTGACTATTTGCTAACCCTTCACGTCTTATATCCTCCCTCTCTAGGAGTTTCTAAAACTGCCGTTAGGACATTCTGGTGTCTCCTGATGCAATAGTAGGCTCGTGTATTCTCCTTGCTCCCAGATGTGATTATAGGTCAGGTGGCACAAGGTCATTTGTTGAAACCATCTCAGGCATGCCCCCGTTTAATACAGCAAGACAAGCAAACCAGGAAAGGAGGAGCTAGAGTCGGAGGTTTATGATTAAGGAAGAAAGGAGGGAGCAGAAAGCAGAGGCCATCCTGGCTACAGCTTCTTCAGTCTGGAAAGTAATACATGGGATTTGACCAACTACACATCTTTCAGAAAGTCAAGGGGTCATAGCACAGGTGAATTGTGTTTGCCAAAGGCTGCCGGAGCATACAGCTCTGTCATTAGGTGAAAGAGACACTTGGTAGTCACTGAGAAGGCAGTGGCAGGAGGCAGAGTAATAAGCAGACCTGAATCCCTCTTGTCAAATAATACAGCAAGGGCAGAGAGGGACAGACGGATCTGTCAAAGAGAGGAACATACTCATGCAAGGGGGAATCAGGGAAGTCTTTGCCTAGGGGCTCTGTTCAATCCTGTCGCCTGGCCATGAAGGTGACATTTATCACCTAATCACCATTCCAGCTATTTAGTGGAAGCTTTAGGATTTGAATGCAGGTCAGATTCCAATCTCAATGCCTCCTTTGCTACCTCAGCAAGAATACAATTTCAATTTTCATAGAATTTATGCATGCTTTTGAATAAAATTTGTAAATAAGTATATAATACTTACAATACTAATATATATAATATATTAATACTAATATAATACTAATAAAACAAATGAAAACCTTGCTCACTACCGCCAAGAAGTAATCACTGGTGAGTTTTAGTTCCATCTTTTCTAGTATAGTTTTTACACTTGCAAAGTTAGCTAAGCATCAACTGTACACGTCACCCTGCATCACAAGCTAGAGTGCTCTATGTGGCTGTGCCAGCTGAGTAAGCACAGTCCTCGCTCACCACACTGGGACTAACAGCATTTTCCACTGTTGAGAAGAGGCCATGACACCATTAATGTAGCCAGCATCCCTACAGACAGGCCATCAATCACCAAGAAGGGCAAAGCCACTCTCCAGAGAAACACAGAGCCCCATTCTCCTTTTCTGGAGGCCTTGTTACAGAGCATGGCCTCTTTATTTTCCTTTTTAAAACTCTGTTGCTGTTTCTTGCTGGACATAGATACCTCTGTTTTACAGTCTTATCATCAAAATAAGACTACTCATTTGTGCTAAGGGAAAAGCAGCTGCCATGGAGACCGGGCCACACATTCATGCAGTTTACACTCAAGATGAGCATTTTGCTTCACAGAATACAATTTCAAAACAGGGCTAGTGAGCTGTCCCAGTGGGTAAAGGAACTTGCCATCAGGCCGATCCGATTTCAATCCTTGAGTGGAAGGAGAGAACCGATTGCCACTGATTGTGGATTGTGGATGCACAAGCAGAGGCACGCACGCGCGCGCGCACACACACACACACACACACACACACACACAAATACGTGTTTTAAAAGATTCTAAAATAAGGCTTCCATGTAGATTCATGAGTGGCCATTTTCTTAGTCTACTTTCTAGACCTAACTCTTGCTGGAGATGTGTCTCAACGGTAGAGAGCTTGCCTGACAAAGGATATATATCTCCAGTTCCATTGTCTGAATGCCTCAGCTAAACTAAATGAAAGATTGCCTAAACTGCTTGTACAATTTTCCCAGGACAGGATCTTATAGCATTAGGCATAACCAAGTTTCCCTCTAAATGAAGATTGTAGTAAAAACTTGTACTGTATATAAAATGGTTTCATTCAAGACAAATATTGCTCGTCTTTTGCCTGTGTCACCAGTGATGGTAAATTGGCAGGAGTGAATGTGTGAGGTACTGGATCATGTGGCATCCAATAAATCAGGCAGCTTCTTGGCATGTTCTTGTGACTTTCTCACCTTTCTATGGGAACTTCTACATACATTATTGCATCCAGTTGCAGATATTAGCTTTGAAAGTTCTTCCACTGAGCCCTATTTAACAGGTGAAGCAATTAAGTTTCTATGACAATTGAAAGGTCACATTTGTAGATTCTTGGCTTCCCTGGACTGAAACGTCCCATGAATCTCAAGATTGAAGGACTCATATGTCTCTTCTTTATTCTTTGAAAATTTGATGTGTATAAACAATGTATCTTGATCGTATCCACCCCTTACAACTCTTATTCACTTCTTCCAAGGAACCCTTGGGACCATCACAACCCTTTCCCACCCTCACGTCTTTGTTTTACAGTTGTTCGTTTGCTTGTATATTTTAATCACTAAATCCAATTAGTATTGGCCAAATGCAGAGGAGAGTCTGGTCACCCAATAGGGCATGGACAATGTTCCAGTGGCCATATTCCTAAAAAGAGATAGTCTTCATCCTGAACAGTCGTTGTCAACTGCCAATAGCTCTTCGGGTAGGGGTGAATCCTTGGGATCCCCTCTCTCTCCATGTTTGAATTTTTAACTGGTTTGGTCTTGTCCAGGTCTTGAGAATAAGGGGGTTGAGAAAGTTATGAATGGATTAATCAAACAAAGGATGAATGAAGAAGCCTAGTTTTAAAAAAAGCCCACTATTTTTAATCCAGTTCTTATGTCTTTTGCATAATTGCATAGTGCTTATCACTTCAGACTATCAATGCAGTGGCATTTTTCATCAAAAAAATTTAAATGTTTCTATGGTAATTAAAATGTTTTTGCATGCAGTCTTTAGTAATTTATCATTCAGTAACTTACACTTAAGTAAGATGTGTAATAGGTCTTGAATTTTTTATTCCAAGTATTAAAATTTTATCTGTTTAAATTATTGAAGATATTCAGAAGATACTATAGGATATTTATAGATGCAAATATTTTATATTGGTTATTTTCTCACTATTAATCAAATTCCTGACAGAGTCAACTAAGGAAGGATGATTTTGGGGGGGCTTATGTTTATATGGTTCATGATGGGAAGCATAATAGAGAAAAATCTTTTACTGTATCATGGCATGAAGCACACAGAGTTAACCAGTGTTGAAAACTGGTAGCAGAGAAATTCAATCTTTGCTTTGATGAAGTATGAACTTGTGATTCTTGAGCCTTTGGAACTAGTTTGTTGGAAGAATTTGGAAAATTTTCTAGTTGTGGAAAGAGCTTACTGAGTAAAGGCAGTAGGCGTGCCCAGTGCTGAAAGCTCTACAGTCAAGACTGCACTCAGGAAACTTCAAACAATAGCTCTGTTGGGGACTAGACTAGTGGCAGATAGTGTCGGACTTCAGGCAAGAATTCATATACATATTTTTTCTGTGTTCTGAAATTTTATAAGAGACAGGGTAATTTGTTTAGTCAGTAAAATTTCAAGACAGTACAGCATTCAAGAGTAAGCATAATTTCTGCTGGCTGCTGTTAGTCAGATTTATAGTGCATATCTGGAGCAAAATGCAGAGCAAACTGACTTTGTAGAAATTCAATCTGGCTAGAAAGGAATTATTTGGAGTGGTAGACAAGGAATGGATGGTTAGTAAAGAGATTATCACCCTTAAGAAGAGGTGAAACATTCTTTTGTGGGAAAATAAGAGGTCCCTGTATATCTCTCAGCACAGGCCGACTCTTTCTATCACAGGCTCCAGGGTGGAAAAGGGTTAACTCATTTGGAAAAAAAATTCCTTTGAGAGAGCTGCAACCTTGAGCAGAAAGCTGCTCAAGGCCAGCCTAGGTGAGTGTTTTCTTGGGTTCGGCTGCCTAGTCCATCAGAATTCACTACAGCTGTGGTCTAAGGGGTCCTGGGTACTGTTTTATCTGGCAGAAAGATCTGATATCATCATTGTGGTGTTTGTTTTCCAGGCGTGAGTCATGCAGGCTACCCCTAGGATACTGAAAAAAGCCTAAGGTGTCACTGGATGTGTAGACATGTTAGAATTCAAAAGGGCCCCCCGGGACAGCACAGAACAAGTACCTCAGTCAATCAACTTTTGAAAGGCACATACGCAGGTTGTTGACTGTTTAGCAATACGGCTTTATAGAAATGTACAAAATCAGGCAACTGGGAAAAGACTATGGCTACCATGTGGGTTTTAATGATGATTTTGTTTTTTGCTTCATTCTGAAAAGAGAACACATTCCAACATTGACAAAAACATGCTAGTTTAATATTTAATGTCATCTTTTATTGTAAAAAGCACCGGTATGGGAATCATTTCATTCCTTATGATCCTTATGTTGCATATTTCTATTACCAAGTTTTAAAGTCACATTAATTTATACTTATAAGCTCCTGACCACCTGGGCATACTTAATAATGAGCACGACAGAGGACACACTTGGCCACTAATGGATTAATTTATTTCTTCTGCAGACATGAAATGTAGCAATACAATGAAACTTTTTTCCCCTAAATACACAATCAACTGAGAATGTTATTTGTCTCATTTAAATGCAAAGAGCAATCTTTCTTTTGCTACCTGCGTTCTAAATCCATTAAGCAGTTAATAACATAAGGACTAATGTAAGCCTCCTTTATTTAATAGAAATAAAGAAAACAGGAAATTAAGCCAGAAAAGCCTTCTCCCAATAATGGCTTCCCCAAAGCAGCTGTCTTATTTTTAGTAGTGTGAAAAATCAAGCGAAGTTCTTTTATTAAAATGACAGTGGAAACTATTATCTAATAAATAGGTAGGAACGCAGTTGAATTTGGGTATTTTGAGTATCTTACTCTCTTCCTCTGAAAGCTTCCTTTATAGTCTTGAACTGTTTATGCATTTTCTAGAAGTATGAGTAGAAATGGTCACTCTGTTTGGAACCTATTAATATGATAAAGTTTTCATCTGCAGATGTCAGAAATGAACTATTTATGAACTTACAAGCATTTTTTTCTCATAATACCATCCCTTAGACAACAGCAAAGCAAAGAAAGTCTATAACACTCTTCCTTGAACCTAGCATCTACATGGAAAACGTTCAGAATCCAAATGGCCTCCATTACAATTCTCATAGCATCTGAAGTCACTCCTCAGTGCTAGGTCAAAAACTAACAAGCAGCAATTCAGTAGGAGGACTTATTTTGCTCACAGTGTAAGAAGGCATCTGGTCCACCACGCCAGGTAGGCACATCAGTGAGAACGCCAAGTGACTAGTCACATTGTGTGTGGAGTCAGGATGCAGAAACGGAATGCATTTGACATCCTACGTTTTCCTTTTTATTTAGTCCAGAGCCCTAGTTAATGTGATGGTGCTCCCACGTTTAGGGTGGGTCTTTCCTGCTATGAAACGCCCCATCAGAAACAAAGAGTTTTTATATCTGTCTGTTGTATGTCCCTCTCTTTTGGTCCCTTGCAGGCCTAGTCTGCTGCACTGGACCTCACTTCCTTTCTTCTCACCCAAAGTAACCCAGATGCCAGCTGTGTGACCCTGCTATTCAGCTATTCTAGCTGTCTGGTAAGTAGGAAGCGGGGGGGGGGGGGGGGGGGGGGGCCAGCTGTGTGACCCTGCTATTCAGCTATTCTAGCTGTCTGGTAAGTAGGAAGCAGGGGGGGGGGGTTGGGGGTGAGGGGGGGTGGATCCTATGCTTGCAGCAAGTTCTCTGCCTCTCAGTCGTGGAACCTAAGAGTCTATGGAACTCAAGGAGGGCCAGTCAGTGGGGGGCCGAACCCATTTTATTGCAAGGGCTCAAGTATATTTATTGGGGTTCAGAGGCAGGGGAATGCATAGGTTTAAGACAGGTAGGCAATTCTGCTAATAGGAGCTAGCCCTCTAGAGGGGGCTGGGTCTTGGGAGGAACCCTGGTCTATCAACGCAGTGGGGGAGGGGCCGTGCTCTGTTCACTCTGAGAGCAAAGGGCCACATAGTGCCCTAAACCAAGGATGTGAGGTTCGACTCATTACACAGGGTACCACATATATCCTAGGAGATTCCAAACCTAGTCGAGTTTACAAGGAAGGCTGACAATGACAGCATGCTTTTTAAGGCCCATGTTCGGAAGGATTCTTAGCTTCAGATGAGCTAATTGGCTCAAAAATGAAAAGCACCTTCTCTCATTAAGTCCTATCATCGTCATCTGCGGAAAACTCCTCCTTGCCTCCAACTACAGACCACTCAGTCACGCTCAAACCAAAGCAGATTTATCCGGCAGGTCTTACACATTCCCTCTTCAAACTTAACACACCCTTTGGCTATCACAGTGTGGTGAAGCTTACTCACTGTTAGACCCCCTTTAAGGAACCAGACCTCCAAAGCAGCGCCCTCACACAGGGTCTTGACTAGTAACGAACTATGGACTGACCTATGTCTGTGTCTTACAGTGCATTCTAATCGTTGTAGTTGCCTCTTCATTGTTCTATCATCCACAAATAACTGCAAGCCATTGGATAGAGTAACTGGGCTTGGTTTCTATTCATATCACAGACACTAAGGTAGTTCCTGGCACAGACTGAACATCTGAGTACATAAAATCTACAAAGCTGCACAGACTAAATTTTTTTTTGTTCAGTATGACCTTTGTTCTTGGCAGTTTGACCTAACCTATATCCATTCTTAGGAGAAAGGGTGGGGGGTGAGTTATAAAATCCTTTTCTTGTTGAGTGTGTTTTAGTGACAGTGAGGATTAGTGAATCCCATGCCACATGCACGGGAGGTTCGGAAGGCAACCTAAGGTGTGAATACTCGCCTTCTCCCTTGTTTGGGACGGGGTCTGTGTTTTGTTGTCTTCAGCTGTGTATACCAGGATACATAGCGTGCAGGCTTTTGAGGGTTCTCATGTCTCTACCTAACTCCCATATCACCACAGAAGGGATAAAATTACAGATGCACACTATCTCCAGATGAGGTCATAATCATAGGTACTGGGTAGTAGTACAGCTGCTGTAGGGGTTCAGCAAGGAGACTAGGAGGTGTTTTCATAAGTGCAAACTCTGTCAGACCTCAGCGGAGGGAACCACCATCCTGGCCAGCACCATATTCTATTGACAGGGGAACAACTGGCATATGAGCTCAGGTGTTTTTTATTCATTCAGAACTCCCTCAGGTGCAGACCATATGCAATCAAACATTCCCCCACAGAAAGCCAACACTTGCAGACAAATATAAAACACCAAGGCCTATGTATTCCTATTTCCAACAGTACACAAAAACAATTATTTAAGCATAACTAAAAATAAACTTCTACAACATTTCCCCTTTTCTGTACAAAAAAAATGCTTTACCTTTATAACACACTTTAAAACTATACCAGCAAAACTATTTACAAGAGGAACAATCATGAGGCTTCTAATGCACAGGACCCAATGAAACCAAACATCTATCAAAATTTTCATAATGTCTTTGGACAGCAGAAAAATATTATCAATGTCCAATTTTCTGGAATTCACTCACGATCTTCTGGGATCCTCCAAAGTGCTTAGTCATTTCTCTTCTCTGCCCTCTGCAGCACACACAGCTTGTCCTCCAGGCTCTGGCTTGCTTCACTCCACTGCTGCTGCTGTTCTTGGTGGTCATTTCATGGCAATGGCATCTTCAGAATGCTGGGGTCCCTTGCAGCAGCTGGGCTGCACTTTCACCAATAGCCTCTCCTGGGCTCTTTCCATGGTGCCAAGCCTCAACTTATCTGCATGACCCCTTCCTTTGGGCCTTTAACTACTACTGAGGCTGTACTTTTACCAGTGGCGAGAGGCTTCTCACAGTGCCAAGCCTCAGCTGCTCTCCATGACCCCTTCATGCCTTCAAAACCAGCACCACCTGGGTAACACTTACAGTACCAAGTTCAGCAACCAGCATGAGATATAAACTCGGCCAGTTCTGGAAGACTGTTTGTGTGTGCTGACCCTGAGGAAACACTTTCCAGATTTTAAGATAGAGTCTGGTTTGCTGGAAAAATAACTGGTCACTTTGTCTGCAGGGTTCCCGTGTGGGTGGAGTTCTCATCACCATCACCAGTGTCTGAACTGCTTGTCTTTCTCTTAGTCAGGTTTGCAGGGAAAAAAACAAAACAAACAAACAAACAACAACAACAACAAAAACCTGTTCAGTTTAACTAAGCAGCTTTTTGGCTTTAAGCCAAGACTTCCACAACAACAGGGGATCTTGGGTTGAAGGGAAGAATCTCTGGCAAAGTCTTGGCAGTTTGGCATTCTTTTTCACCCCTGCTACAGGTAAACATAAATCCTTCTCGTAGACCTCAAACACAAGACCCACTTTGGCTTCACATACACAAATAACCATCAACAAATTCAGTTTGAAAAATAGCAGTACCTGGTTACCATTTCCTGTCCTACCAGAGGCAGGAGGGAGCGTTGGCTCCATGATCAAGAAAAGTGAATGAAACCTTGCTTTTTCCCTGCTCCCAGATGAACTCTGTGTTTTCTCCATGAAAAAAAAAAAAATCTTTCTATAAAGACCTCTTTTTTGTGACTCTCTTTTCAGCCCTTTTTCTCACTTAATTTTCATAATTTTCTCTTTATAGAGCTTATTTCCCTTTCTCTCTCTCCTTTTCCTTCAGGAGCCTTCAATTAATACCTTAATCTCTATCCTCTGGTAGCTTCCTTGAGAGTACTTTTCCAGACTTGTGAAGTCTTGAATTTCTTTTTCTTCCTTGTCTGCACATTGGGTTAGCTGGCGTGATGTCATGCCCCAAGTTGAAGGCCATTTATTGTACCCTACAGCACAGCAGGAGACAAGGAGGCAGTTTCATAAGTGCAGACGCTGCCAGACCTCAGCAGAGGGAGCCACCATCCTGACCAGCACCATACTCAACCAAAAGTGGAACCTGGAGCAACTGAGCTCAGGTGTTTAATTCATTCCGAGCTCCTCAGGTGCAGATCATTAGCAATCAAACACCCTCCACGGAAATCCAACATCTGCAGACAATACAAAACACCAAGGCCTACCTTTTTCCAACAGTACACAAAAACAGTTATTTTAAACACAACTAAAAATAAACTCCACAACAGTGCTGGGCATTAGGACGTCAGTACGTAGGAAACAAAATCAATGCGGTAGAATCAGTTTGAGTTCTATCTGTGTTGTGTCTAGAACAAGTAGGAAAAGGTATGATAGGAAATAGGAAGCTAACGAATATGTATAAGAGAATGAAATTCATCACTGGAAAACCAAATACAGGGGGCCAGGTTGCCCACTAATCCAATTCCATTTCCAGTCTCCATCACATCAAATATATTACATAATCATTAGTCCATTAAATGGAATTTTTTTCTCCACACATATGTTTCTATTATATCTCCATGTAAATATTCTTGTAATTATTTATTTAAACCTGCAGCAATTATTTGCTTAGTAACATGTTTTGTAAAGTCTTATGAGATCGTTTGGTTAAAAAAAATGCCCTAAGAATTGTAGCTCAAAATACATTCTCTAAGTCATCATTTTCCTAGTGTCTTAGTTACTGTTCAATTGCTGCGAAGAGACACCGTAACGGAGGCAACTCTTATAAAAGAAATCATTTAACTGGGGACTTGTTTACGGTTTTAGAGGGTTAGTCTATTTTTATCATGGTTAGGAGCACGGTGGGAAGCAGGCATGTGTGTAGCTGAGAGCTACATCTTCATCCATGGATAGCAGGGAGAGAGAGAGAGAGAGAGACAGAGACAGAGACAGATGGAGAGAGACAGAGACAGAGAGAGAATGGATCTGGCAAGGGGTTTTGAAATCTCCCAGTGACACACTTTCTCTGACAAGGCCACACTCCCTAATCTTTTCCAAACAGTTCAGCAGTCAAATACATGAGTCTGTGGAAGCCATTCTCATGCAAAGCACCACATCTCGCATCTCAAAAAATTTCCAGGAATAAAATCCTGGATCGACTCACTGGGGACTGAAAAGTATTGAAAATATGGTTTATGCCCTAAGAGAGATTTCAGTTTGGGGTGGAGAAATAAGATTGTCACTATTAAAAGTTAATGGTTGCCTAACACCAGCAAGAAATTTTTAAAACAATTACCCATCTAAGGAACACGTAACTTGTTGGTACCTGCAAATAATCTCATATGGCATGGAAATATATTAGCATTTAATTCTATGGGCTTTACTTTCTAGTCAGGAATTATCTTTCCGTTACTGTGTGTGACCATAGGGATGGTACTTAATCTTTCTATGTCTCAGTTTCGTTCCCTGTTTAAGAAATAAGATGCATATGATTAAAGGCTTAAATGAGACAAATATCTAATTGGAGGCTCTGTTGTTTGTGTAGCTGCTATCTCGTTTCTCCTCTAGCACACCGTTTCAAACTGTCAATGTGATGAATGAAAAGTACACATTTTGTAGTCTGCCCGGCACTGGTTAGTTTTGACACAGGGCAGTGATGTTTCTCAGACTGGAAATTATTCTTTAGAGTGTCTTTCAGCAAGCTTCTTCATCATGGGAAAGATTCAGCTGACCATACAACTGCCGCCATACACAGACCGCTCACAAGTAAATTTATAAGTATAATATAAATAAATAGGATTTTAAGGTATATTTTTTTTTTAAAATGCAGTGTTAAGGAACAAACTCTCAACTTCCAGGAATTCCTGAATAAAGATTATTCTTCATTAGGATTAGGAAATGAGGTAAAATACCAAGAGCGAATTTTCCTCTGTGTCTAGTGATAAAGCCGTGGACAAGAAGAGAGTGTATTTATTGCAAACATGGACTATCAGCAGTCTATACCCGGGTCAGAGGGCAGTAGAAAAGCCCACAGCCTATGAGCAGGGTTTTTGATTACATTCTCGGGGTTATACTCACGCACTTACGTCTGACACTGTGTCCATATACTGTGTATCAGCACAGGTGTTTACAGCAGCTTACAGGTTAGGCTGCACGGTCTCTCCTTCACACTACTGCTTTCGATTGCCCCTTACTTGTCGGTGCAGTGGATCTAAACAATCCTCTACTGTGCTGTAGCTCTTTCATTTTACACATTTCATTCTCTCTCTTTTGCTAAAATATTTCCATTTGCCCATGGCCATTTTTCTTTCATATTAGAAATGCCTAAAGCAATTTTTTTTTCTTGCTTTGTTTTTCTTATCAACTTATTCACATCCCTCCGTTTCTGTGTTTCTATTCCATGTTTATTAGGATTTTTCTAACACCAATTCCACAACTGGCCTGGCCAAGAAGCATTTTAATTACCTCTGCGCTTTACATGCAAAACACACATTAATATTTTCCTACCAGAATCTGTTTGTTTTGAAGATCTGCAATTCCGTTGTTTTCTAATCGTGTGAGAAGGGAAATGATTTGGTCTTCTCAGAGGGGGTTTATTGACAAGGAAATGCCATGTGCTCCTGTCAGTGTCTGTGACAGTAAGAACAATGATAGAATACCAACAACTTAGTTTAATTCCTGGAAATGAAACGAAGAACACACTTTCTATGTGTCGATGATTCATGAAGTCAAGTTTTATGTATCTGAAGTACTACCGCTGACATGTATGCATACTCACAACCAGCCTATACCACCCGAAATCTTTAAATTTCCAATCTGTACTTTGAGTATCACATGAATGGGCATGACAGAATTATTATTTCAACACGGAAATAATGAAGTCTTGGCTGCTCCTCAGAGAAAATTATCCAAATGTTTCTACAGTTGTTTTAGTGATTCAAACACAGACATACTTCCTCGGATTGTAGAAGTCTCTTGGATCCTAAGAGACTAGACAGAGTTAGTCTGGAACAATATCTAGAAATATTTCTCATTATGAAAACATGGACTATCCGTGAGGCTAAGAAAATGGTCAATGATGATTATCAAACTTTTAAATGATCATTCAAAACTTGAATCCAAGATATATATATATATATATATATATATATATATATATATATATATATATATATATATTCTTTATCTATATGAGGTGTGAACTAGCCATGGCAAGGGTAAGAATCTAACCCAGTCTTCCACAGCAACAGGTCTTCATAGCATAGCAATCTGACCCCCAAGGTTTTCTTCCTTTAGTCGTATTTGCTGTTTGAGAGAGGCATCAATATGTTTAAATATCCTGGAAAGTACTTTCATAAACCTAGGTGTCTGGAAATTGCTCTGGATGAGTCAGTGGGTGAGGGCTGAGAGAACACAGGGCAGTTCTGTGACACGTTGCTGACTTTGTGAACACTGCACATTCAGTCTACATATCATCTGTATTTGAAAATATACTTTCCAATGATTACTTAAATTTGTCACCGATTTTTTAAAATGAAATTTTAAACTTTTGATCGCTTGACGTCACTTAAAACACATGTACAGCTATACAAAAAAATGTTCTGCCTTTATAACACTGTTCCTTACAATGCTCTATTTTTCACACTATTTTTTTTAAAAACATTACCAACCAGCCTAGAAAAATTAGAAAGATGACTGAATAGAGGTGCCTACCATGCAACTCTGACACAAAGAAAATCCATGGTGACAGTGAACAGAGGAGAGGGGGAAAAGAAGAATTACGGACATCATCAAAGACATAAAAGGAACCGTATCAGCATGGACTTGCAGAATGATCGCCTAGAAACAAAGCAATTGCAAATTAGACTCCAGGGAAAGCAAGTGGAAACATTTGGGCAATCCAGATGATAGCAGCAGGCACTAACTGTAGAAAAATTAGTGACATTGTTCTTACAAACTTTAATCCAACTTGAGGAAAGAATTGTATAAAAGTAACTGTTTTTTTCCCCCCAAAGAAAGAAGCCACCTTGGGCACACTCCAATCCAGAATATAAGCTCCTACAACTGACGCTGATGGATACTACCTTAGCCCAATATTTGACTCTTCCAAAATCCTTGAGTTACTAGGCAGGATAGACTCTTTTCCATCTTCCAATTCAATATCAACGATTGCTAGAGCCACAGACTTCCATAGAAACTAGGGGAACTCTTGCCAGCATACAACTTTGGGGCTGTATTTATTGTTGTGAAATGTTGCTTTATCTAGAGTAGGGGGAAGATCCAAGTTGCTTCTGTCACAGCAGAAATGTGACAAAGCTTCCAATATCTGTGCTTGCCTAGTGAAAAAAAATGGAGAGCCGTAGAGCTTACTCCCAATGGATATATCTAGAAAACAAGTCCCGCACTCAGGGACCATGGTGGAGGAGGGTCCAGAAAGATGTAAGAGATAGAGGATTGAGAAGGTTGCTGTGATTTTCTGTCTCCTAGGAATGTCAGAAGCTTCACCCATAAAGTTTCATCAACATGAGCTGAAAAAGGATACACCAACAGACATTCTTACATGAACAGGAAAAGCTCATGAGACCTCAACCATACACAAAGCACTATAGGCAATAAAGCAACGCTGAGAAGTGAAGAAAGTCTTTAGAGAAAAACCACACTAAATTAGTTATCCAGTAGCAAATGATCATCCTTCAAAACATACATATCAGTAACATACCAAACCAGCAGGTTGTTTTTATGTACTTAGGAATACATATGCACATACAGGCATATATATCTATATCTATATCTATATCTATATGTATATCTATATCTATATACATCTATCATCAATGGAAAAGAGGCCATGAATTTGAAAACTAACTTGGAAGGTTATATAGGAAGTTGAGAAGTTACGGAGGGAGGAAAGGAAAGGGAGGAATGACATTAGTATGTTATAATCTCTAAAAATAAATGAAATATTTTTTAAATACCTAAAAACGAATGAAATAGAATTAAATAGTGGTCAACAGAGACAGAAAGGCCAGGAAGGAGGAGGGGGACCAGACATTCAGGGAACGGCACCAAAGCACAGCTGACATGGATGAGTTACTTGTAGGCCTTGCCTGTGTGTATTTGTTTGCTACTCTTGTTGTCCTTTGAGATAGGGCTTTCAGACGTAGACCAGGCTAGCCTTTAATTCAGAGAGATCTGTTGGCCTTTGCTTCCCAAGTGCTGAGATTAAAGGTGTGCATGTGGAGATTAGAGGCATACATTTGGTGATAAGAAGCATATGTCACTGCACCCAGCATGGTTTTAATTTATTTTTGGTTTGTTTGTTTTGTTTTGTTTTTTGAGATTAAGAGGTCACTCTGTAGCCCAGACTTCCAGAGAACTCACAGTGATCCTCTTACCTCAGCCTTCCAAGTGCTGGTATTACAAGCATGAGCCACGATACCCTGACCTTTTTCTTCTTTGTCACTTCAGAATAACTTTGGTTAAAGTTATCTATTATATATTACAAATTGGCCAGAGTATGGAATTGATTACATGATTTATTTTTTTACTATGTGTATGTTTGTATGTATTGAATGCAACTATTCATCATTTAGAGAGATGTACAGATTTTCTCTAAATAATGTTTTATTTGTTTAAGTTATTATAGCTTTTTTATTAAAAACCATAACATCATAAACAGACACACACACATACACACACACACAGATAAACACACTAGTCTAGATCTACCCAGAGGCAAAGTCTTCAATACCAGGCTTCTACCTCTACATCTTGTCCTTCTGGAAGATGCTTCTTGAGGTTTTGATATGCATGGAGCTGTCATGTACTGTGCATTTATATAACTCTATTCACTATGAAAATACTTTCATACAACTAAGAGCATGGTAGCTTTTGGTTTGTTTGTTCGTTGTGTTCTGTTTTATGCTGTCTTTACTATAGACCCTTGAACAATGTATTGAGTTATGACATTGTTTTTGCTAAGACATCATTTTGTGATGGAAATTTTCCTGTTCCATTACAGTCTTGCACTTCACTCCTGAGTTGTATCTGTGGTCCATTATCATCAACTAAAACACATCCACGTGATACATAGGACTGAATCTGGAAGAGTACCGAATGTGGAAGTCCTGTATGAACGGCTGCTTAAGTGTCGAGTCCATCACATTGTGGAAGGCACTTTAATTAAAAACAGACACTTAAGGAAATGTTTTAAATGAGCAAATGGGAGATATAAAAAAAGAATCATTCATTAGAGCGTATTAGCTAGAGCTTTTATAATCTCTGCTACTGTCCATGATTTATTTTACTTCATTAATATGTAGAACTTTCACCTAAACACTTGGTTATTTATAACACCAATAGTCATAGATAATGTCTGTGTGTCATATATATTTGCTCATATATATGCCAGACGTTTCATTATAATTATATTTGCCTCCAGCTCATTGTATTTAGTGCATTTTACCTGATGTGTTTAGTTACTATGGAGATTGGTTTATATTGGTTAATGGCTGCTTATCACCTTGCTAAATTGCACTTTTATTGTTACTTAATGCCCCTTTATAGCCTAGCACACCCCATTAACCTTACCTTGCATTCTGCTTCTAAGTAGTGCCACTTTTTAACTTGATGCTTTTCCAGTTCAAAACTGTATTTGAATTTCTCTTCATCATCCCTTCATTTTTCCTTTTCAGTCATCACTGAACTTTGTTCTTTCGACAGCACAGGGCTGAACTTGGCTTCACCCAATCACGCTCGTCTGCTTATATAAGAGAGCCCAGTTCTTTGCATTGTTTCAATAATTGCTGTGCTCAAACTTAACCACTTAGAAATCTTGATGTTTATAATTTACTTTATGCTGCATTATCCTCTGCTTTTTCCCCATCGCTATGAATACCACAGACTGGTGAACTCTAGTCCTAGAGGCTGGAAACGCTAAAATGCCAAGTTTCTAGAGATATCTAGGGTAAACTCCCTAAGATAAATAGACCAAAATATTATTGATATGTGATTACATTAGTTTTATATGCCATATTAGATAGACAGATGTTTTATATATATATATGTATACACACACACACACACACACACACACACACATACATGTAACATCTCTCATCTATCTGTTATGTTTCTATGCAGAACACTAGTATAGATTTTCATACCAGGAGTATGGGATTAATTTAGTGTGTCACAAACTAAGCAAAACAAAAGAAACATATTCCTTCCTATATGTTGATGAAAAAAGTCCCAAGTCATGGTATAGACTTGGCCAAACTCCCTCTATAGCGTCAAACAACGTATCTCCTCTGGCATGTCATAATGTGTGATTGCTGCTATTAATTCTTGTGTTCTTGGCCTACGGCTAGTCAACTCCATTCTTCAGCTCTACAAATCTTATAAAAATCACTCTCTGGCCTCCATGCCTTCTGAATTCCCCTTGTAAGTGTGTGTACTCATTACTGGGCTTACAGCCCACTCTGGTTACACGTGACTCCATTCAACTTGTTGATTCAAGAAACAAATGATAAACACTAATGCCAGGCTTGCTTCTAAATGCATATGTGATTGAAAGCTTCATTATTACGGTCTCCTTGTCTTCCTCTTCCTCCTCCATCATTTTGAAACAAGAGTCATGCAATGAAGCCCGGTCTAGCTTCACACTGTTAGCCTCCTGCTATTACCTCCCGAGGGCTGGGATTGCAGGCTATTCCACCACACTGAGCAACCCTCATCAGTGCGAGTTAGCAGGAAGCAAAGGATGCAAATGACGGATGCTATAGAACACAATGAACAGGATCACACCAGAGAAAATGAGCCCTTCAACTAATTCAGACATATATTATGTGCATGTGTCTGAGTGTGTGTTTGGTAACCAGAAGCCAATAGATCAGATCCACTGGCTCTGGACTTAAGGAAATTGTGAGACATGGATGCTTGGAACCAAACGAGTTCTCTGAAAGACCAACATGCTCTTTAATCTGCTGAGCCATCTCTCCACCTGAGGGAATTTCTTATATCAAATTAGTATATTCTCTTTAATAACTCTGTCTTTGTGACTTTCCCAATCTAATTATACAAGATAGGAAACAAAACATGTTCAACATTTAATTAAATCTAAAATAATGTTGATTTCAATTACTGATATAATATAGTGTTCGAGATAAATATTATGTTAAAGAATGTAAGGAATATCCAGATTTCAGACATGTAAAAGTACATATTTCACAATGTGTGTGTGAACATGAATACTGTGAAGTGTATTTTTTTCATTCAAATAAAGAGAGGGAAAGAGGAATCCAGGACAGTTCAGCCAGAGTGGAATTCAGGGTTATTATCTTAAACTTATCAAAACAGATGCAGTGAAGAGACAGTCATACAGGTAGACCTTTAAAAATGAAAAACTTAGGTTGTAGATATCTAAGGAATATAAATCTGTCTCTGTCCTGTGTTACTAATTTCCTACATTTATCATTCAGTCCATAAGACCATGTCCTGAAAAACATACTATACTGTAATTCCAGTCCATGTGGTCATACTTTATAAGAGGGTCAAAACTTGTTGGATTTTTATGTGCATATTAAGTTCAAACAAATGAATATATTACAGAAAATAAAAGGCATGACTCCAACCAGAAGAGAAAGCATTCATAAATAAGGAAACCAGAGAAAAGTAAAATAAGTTCCATGATTTTAAATCAGAACTAAAGAAATTAGTATATATAGTATTTACAGTATAAAGTATGTATAAATATATAAAGAAATTATATAGCTATAAGTAAACAGAGTTGTGTTTTGAAGGATGTACATGGAGTTTTAAAAATATAGTATTGATTTGCAATATTTGTAGTGATGTTTCAGTTTCACATATACATATATTTATATATACATATATAGACACAGATGGCTATATACATTTATATGTCTTTTCACTATTGTATATATAATTAGATTTTGGAAGAACCATATGGCTTCCTATAAAAACAATAACAATTTTTGTATGAAGTGCCGGTTTAAATGAGAATGGCTTCCATAGGTTCATATATTTGAGTGCTTGGTCAACAGTTGCTAGAACAGTTTGGGAAGTATTAGGAGGTGTGGCCTTGTTGGAGGAGGTGTGCTATTGGCCATAGACTTTGAGGTTTCAAAAGCCCATGCCATTCCCAGTTAGCTTGTGTTTTCTCTCACTCTTCCCCCTTCCTCCTCCCCCACGTCTGTTGATAAGATATAAATTCTCAGCTAATGCTCCAGTGCCAAGCTTCCCGTCATGATCTGGTCATGCACTGAAACCCCCTGAAACCATGACCCCCAAATCAAATAAGCTGCCTTAGCTGTGGTGTTTTGTCCTATCAGTAAGAAAAGTAACTAAGACACACAATTACAGAGAGAAATAGCAAACTGCTTATAAGGGTTCTCGGCAAAGAAAACAATCCTGACTCAACAGTCTGTACTTCCAGCCACAAGCAGAAAAGCCAAAAGGAAAATACAGGCTTGTTATTTATCTCCATGATGGGATTGCTGGCACTCTTTCATATTTCTTTTCATTTTCTGAATTTAATATAATAAACACATATTGGGATTGTAAAGCAAAAAAAAAAAAAAAAAGCTACTAAAAGGCTTTAATCTGCATTTGTCTCATGGTTTAATTGTGGTAAAAAGCGTAACATATGTTGCCAAGCTTCTAAGCTTTGATACAATGTCAGTTTATTTAAAACTCAATTTTCCTGACCCAATAAGCATTTGTTGCTAGCTGAATATAAAAATTCTTGCTTTTCTCCTGTCTTATAAGAAGGCAATTTTCTTAGAGATTGTAATATGGATCAGACTAATGATAATGTAGATTTCAGCTATTTGTTAGTCAAATCCTAATACATTTTCACTCTGAATTATGTCAGCTCTAAGATACCAAAAGGGGTATATACACACACAATAATGCTCTTGGTATTTTTTTTTTGATATATAGTTTACCTTGTTTTTAGTGTGTGTGTGTATGTGTGTGTGTGTGTGTGTGTGTGTGTGTGTGTGTGTGTGTGTTTATGTGTCCATGTGAGTTTAGCTGCCTCCAGAATCCACAAGAAGGCAACAGGTCTCCCAGTGCTGGAGTTAGACACAATTGATAGCTGCTAATATTCCTGATAAGAACCAAACTCAAACACTCTGCAACAACGGTACGTGCTTTCAGCCACTGAGCCATCTCTCTAGCCCCATATTTGATCTTAATGAAGCAACTATGAATATTTACCTACTCTAACACTTTAAGTCTTTCTTTAAATATGCTTAAATCATTTCAAAAAACAGCATAGTAAGATGATTCATTTTATATTTCATATGTCAACTTTTCAGTAACGTCTCAAAAAAATTTTAATAGGAATCTGCCATCATGAAATAAATGCCAGCTTCCCCACAGTCTCTTGAAGATAAGGTTTTCTGTATGAATGGGATTGGCATCTCTCATTGCCACACTGGAAGATATCTAAAATCTGGTCTTTGCCTGTTATCATATGAGACACAGGCATTCTTCCCTTCTGTCTCTGTAGCTCCTCCCCCAGCAATAGCAGGCATGTCACTAAAAATGAGCATGTCTGCATATGCTGGTAATATTTTCTAGACATTGCTTCTTACCATGCTGCCCAGATGCTTTCTGAGTTAATTTATAATCTGTGCATCAGTCTCTCTTATCCATTTCTCTCTGAACTATCTAGACAAGCAAAAGCACACTCAATCACAAATTCTTTCATTTCTAAAATCCGGTTTTCGGTTCTTTTGTCGAAAAGACGATAGGTACAAAGAGGATTTTAAGCTGAACTCTAAGCAAATTAGCACCAAGTGATAGCACAAGTGAATGTCCTCGGTCTTCCAGATGTAGCACAGGTCCTGATAAATATGCTATGCTGTGGCTCTCAACCTTCCCAATGCTGAAACTCTTTAACACCATTCCTCATGGTGTGGTGAACACCAACCATAAAATTGTTTTCATTGCTATTTCATGACTGTAATTTTGCTACTGTTATGAATCAAATGTAAATATCTGATATGCAGATAGTCTTAGACAACCCTGGTGAAAAGCTCTTTCTACTCCCAAAGAGATCAGGACGACACGACAGGGGTTGAGAACCCCTGTGCCATCTATCAGGCCCTGTTTTATTTTCTAAAATAAGTCAATGTATGTGTATGTGTATATATATATATATATATATATATATATATATATATATATATATATCTTTGAACTCTGTGCATTGAGATTAACATGTCAGCTACTGAGACCTGAGCTGTGTTCAGGGCTTCCTAAGATCCATTATGTCCCTAAATTGACCCTAACCCTTCACCTCTCAAACTTTCAAACCTAACATTGATGAGAACATGAGAGAGACTTTTAAAAAGATGAGAACCAAACTGCAGATCTTCACCTTTCCCTCTTATTCTCCAAAGCCAATCTCCCAGTATCACACCCAGCTCTGTAGCAGGCCAACTGTTGTGGCCTCCTCTTCCTTTGCTCCCATTTCCAGTGGATATCTCAGAGCTTCTCCCCCAACCTTCTTCCATCCGGCTGTCTCAGCCGAGTCCAGCAGGCTGTCTCCAGGAGCCCACTCTTATTCCATCTTTGTAGCATCTGTGGTCTCTCCTCACTCTCTGCCTCAATTTACAGGGGACTAAGCAGAACCTAGTAGAACACCCTGCTTTCCTCCCTCCTGAAGATCCCCTCAGCTCCTGCCTTTCTAACTCATCCCCGTTCCTAAGTTTCAGCTCCTCATATCTATAAACACACTGTACCCAGCACCCCATGTGACCTCACCTAGCAGGATCCCAGATTTCCTTGGCAGGTAACACACAGCCAACACACACTCGTGAGACCCAGAGAGAGAAATAGAAATCAAGGAACAGAACACTCACCCACCAAAAAAAGACAAGATGAGATATCAGCACTTTGAATTATAATCATCCCAAACCCAAAGGCCTAGACCTCAGGCATAAAAACACAGGAACAGCAAGGACAGTATGTCTCCAGTAGAGACAAGGAACAGTAGGCCCTGAGAAATGCAACATAGCTGAAGCACAAGGCAAGGACCTTAAAACAGCCTTTATGAACATAATAGATATCCTTAAAAAGTAAATGAATAAACCCATTAAAGAAACACTAACAAATCTCATTCAAGAAAACACCAACAAGTAGTGAAAGGAACTGAATAAAGCAGTTCACAAAATGAAAGCGAAAAAGAGAATCAATAAAGAAAATGTAAACTGATGGAAATCTGGAAATGAAAAATTTAGGAACTCAAACAGAAACCGCAGACACAAGCCTCACCGACAGACTACAAGAGATGGAAGAATCTCAGACCTTAAAAACAAGTTGGAAGAAATGAATACCTTGGTCAAAGAAAACGCTGAGTCTAAAACCTCCTCCCATAAAACATCCAAGAAATCTGGGACACGATGAAAAGACCAAATCGAAGAGTAATAGGAATAGAGGAAGGAAAAGAAAAAAAAAGGTGAAAGACACAGAAAATATTTTCAATAAAATCAAAGAAGAAAATTTCCCTAACCTAAAGAAGAAGAAGACTATCAAAGTACCAGAAGCATACAGAACACCAAATAGACTGGACTAGAAAAGAAAGTCCCCTCGGCATATAATAATTCAAACAATAAATGTACAGAACAAATATGCAAAGTGGCAACGGAAAAAGACCAAGTAAGAAATGAAGGCAGACCTATATGTACAACCAAAGGATGCTTTATCCTACTATAGAGACACTTGTTCAACCTTGTGCATTGCTGCTATATAATAATGTGTGTGTGTATGTATATATATATATATATATATATATATCATACATATATAATGATATATATGATATATGATAGATGAAAATAAATATATAACATAGTATATAGTAAATAGTATATGGTATATAATATATTATATATGACATATGACATATAACGCATATAGTATATAATATATATGTAATAATTTATAATATGTAGAAATTGGAAACAGCCCATATGTCTGTCAAAAATAAATGGATTAAGGAAGTGATACATTTATACAATGGAATATTACTCAGCCATTTAAAAAAATGAAATTAGCAGGTAAATGGGTACAAGTAGCATAAAATGATCTCGATTATAGTAACTCAAACCCAGAAAGACAGCTTTGTTATGTGCGCACTTACGTGAAAATGAGATGTTAAGTCAGCCATTGGTGCAGCCACGGCCAATGTATAAATTGTGTTAAAATATAAACAAACAAGAAAAAAACACCTCATTTACAGACAATGACATGAAATGTTCTATTTCTGGTCTTTTCAACCTTCTGAAAAACTAAACCCTACCCTTAGCTTCCAAGCCATCAAAAGTTGGTGGGCTGGAACTGGCCTGGACATACAAGGCAGCTTGCTGGCCCTTTATGCTAAGCTCTCATTTCTCCTGAAAGATCTCAATCCATCGCTTCTTTCCTGCAATCAGGGAGCCTCTGAATATGTAAGATTTAATTTCACTCAAAAGCGCTGTTTATTTCAGTGTTTGCTCTGAAGCCTCAGCAATTCTGAGCTCTGCATAAACCAGGTCCCTGGGAAACTCAGAAAGGAATGTGAAGGACTGTTGTTTTTCTGTTGCAGAGCCAAGGCCATCCAGATCACAACAACATGACCTTCTAGAAGCTCAGAGCAGAGGCAAAGATGAAAGATCACAAAACACGGCCAGTCTCTGCTACCTTGTACCTTGGCCTTGTACAAAAATCAAAGGAGAGACAGAATATACAATTTATATAGATATGTAATGCTGGACAAATTCCTTAACCACTTCCAGTCAAGAGACACCCAGATATATTGACCCCACCCTTCTTCCCCCATGCCCTCATTCTATAATGTTTGTTAAGGAGCTTTGGCAACACCTGTTGCTTTCTATGTTCCTATTTTCAATGTAAAGTCTGCATTCCTAATATAATCATTTTAAAGAAATGAAAATGGAGTGTCATGAAAATAAGTGTAATAAATTATAACTCAGGTATGATGGCTCTGTTCAGAGACCAGCTGGGCCTATAATAAATAAATAAATAAATAATCCTGCTTCTAGATGTCTATGAGTTGCAACTACAAAGCATGAAGTTTCTCAAACTCAGGAGCTACTTTAATGAATTTCTTCACACAGTCTTCTCTCAAGATTGTACCTGATATGAACAAACAAGTGTGAGAAATGTTGGGGCTCAGTGACTTCCAAAGACAGCTTCAGGAAACTAGACAAAGATGGTACAAAGATGAAAAAAATTCAAGCTTACCCCAAAAAGAGTGCAGCCTCATTCTGCTACTGCAAATTTTTCTTAAGACATATTCATAACTTTTTCTCCCTCTCCCTCTCCCTCTCCCTCCCCCCCCCTCACACACATACACACACATATACATACACACACATACACTCACACACACATACACACACCACACACACATACATACACACACATATACACATACACACACACACACATACACACAGACATATACACATACACACACCACACACACACACATATACACATGCACACACCTATACACACACACATACATACACATATATACACACACATACACACACATACATACACACACATATACACACACACATACACACACACATACATACACACATATACACACACACACACATTCACACACACACTTCTTAAGTGTCCCTGGAAACCGGGGAAGATTATACTAAACATGAGGTGAAAGAGCTTCATGTCTGTGTGAGTGGCCCAGGTAGGTTTTCAACCTAAGAAGCCCGAGGTGGAATGAGGTACAGGAAAAAAAAAAAAATCTAAGCTTATCACAGGAATCCTGAGGCAAGATCAGCTAGGAGCAAATGCATGGTCAGTGTCTTCTAAAGACCCCCTTAGATTGCTAGAGCTTAGCAGGTACACTGTCATTCAGATAGGAGGAGCAAGCAGGCCTCTGAACAGAGGAG
Source organism: Cricetomys ansorgei (assembly GCA_026225945.1). Lineage (NCBI taxonomy): Eukaryota > Metazoa > Chordata > Mammalia > Rodentia > Nesomyidae > Cricetomys > Cricetomys ansorgei. The sequence continues at coordinate 14,188,744 of JAMJFZ010001203.1, read as the reverse complement.
GAAGGATGGGTCTTAGTGACTAGTAATGAAGTCCATCCTACACAGAAGACTCAGTGCTGCTGCATCTCTTTTGCTCTCTTAACTTTCCCAACGTATTAAGTTCAGTGACCCAGTTTTATGCTACGCCTCCTCCAAATGCCAAATGATTCTTTGCTGTCTTTATTTGCAATTCACCGTGACTCTATCTATGACATTTGCTAAGAGTGGTGACTTGGGGAGCAGCAATTGTCTCTATGGAAGCACCCCTAGGGACTGAAGCCAGAGAATTAAAAGGCCAACCATGAATACAGAGGACTCAATCTTATAAGTAAAGGCCCTAATGACTTAAGTTCTTCCTGCCTGTTTCAGGGAAGGTTGAGGACAGATGCCGATTTTGGTGGGCATCGTTTGAATGAATAGCCTGAAAGCTAAGAGCCCCTCAAAAAATGCACTTGACTCAAGGATCCCTCTACAAGTAATATAGTGCTCATTCTGTGAGAGCAAACACACAATGCTGAAATAACATTGGTGATCTGAACATGGCAAACCCAGGGCATCAGAAATACCAGTTGCATTCGTAGATATACATCACACAAAGGAAACAGAAATTGGTTTACTTTTGTTCATCTCCATTTTACAATGTAAAGTGGATTGAAAGACTAAACTACTAAGTCAGCAATTTTTTTTTTTCTCTTGTCCATTCCTCAACTCCAAAAACTACTGTCAAGGGCTGCCATGATGGTTTAGTAGATAAAGTTTTTTGCCTCACAAGCCTGGAGACCTGAGGTTTCCTCCATGAGGTTGATCCATGGCACCTATGTAAAGGAGAAAAGGAAGAACTGACTCCACATTTTCCTCCTCCTTCTTAAAAACAAACTTATTCTCAAATTTTGACTGCTCCCCTGCTGCTCTGTATTAATAAGACTGGTGATGTGATGTACATGTCGATAACTTTGTATGGTAAACCTAGAAATGTTAACTAGGAAAATAAATAAAATCAAATAAAAAAGAGGGGGTAGAAATATCCTGAAAGTTATAAGCTAAGACGACAGAATACTGATCTATGGCAAACAACTATAGATTTTAAAAAAGTATTATGAACACATAATAACTAAACATACTGACAGAGTAAAATGTGGTAACTAGATGCGGGTAACACTATATAATTATTAAATCTGGGTCCTTACCATTTATCTTCTTCTAAATAGTTACCATTTGTTTGTGTTGGGAGTGTCTGGGCTCTTCTATTTCTTTATAAAATACATGATAAATTATAGACTATAATCACTCTGCTGTGTTGTAGAACTGTAGGCAACGGAGTGTGACTTTCTTCCTGGTTTCTTTCCATCTGTGCAAGATGAAAATCCTAGTAACATTTCAGAAGGAAAGATACTTCGTTTCCAGTGCAGTGCTAAGGTCTAAGAATCCTGTCATCAGAATTCCAATAAAAGATACTGTTGTACAACACTACCTTCAGGGGAGAAGAACCATCACTGTCTCAGAAGACGCACTGTGCCTACTTGCAGAAGATCATTACATCTTGGTGTGCTGACTGTTGATAACCCCGCCTATGAGAAGAAAGCAAGGCAGGCGGCACGGGACTCTCATCTGATATTTCAGCTACCAGTACCAGCCGTTGTCACGATTTTGCCTTAATTGCCTGTCAATCCTGAGTCTTGAGGTTGGAATAGAATATACACATTGGGAAGGACCGGAGGGAAGGGCATCCCTCTATGCAGCCTTAGGGAAGCCACCATCCTTGCTGGGCACAGACCTCCCAGTGGGGGCTGCTCTAGGGTCATGCACACTCCTGACTGTAACTCCTCACCCATGCTCTGAAAGCAATCCTATCATATTTATTAGTTCCCTAGTTTGAGTTTTGGACTTGGCGGCAAGCACAAGCCTATATAAGTCTGTATTTGCTCTATAATAAAGTTATAAGGGCCTAACACAGCTGAGCTGAGGACATACTATGAACTCTTTTTACTGTAGACTAATAAAGCCCTGTGACGTTCGGAACAAACACATATAATTATATGCATACATATTTTTTTTTTATTTTTCCTAGCCAAGGGTACCAAACCCAGAGCTTTGTATAAGCTATACAAACATTCTACCACGATGCTAAACTCTGGCCCTCCTATGAATGTTCCTATCACAGCCCAATATTATATCTTAAGTACTTCCTTCCATCCTGAAGTATATATTTTTTCAAATGCATTCATTTATTGTGACAGGATAACACCCTACAGACCGGGAGCAAGGTTATTTATATAAACAATCCCCACTCGTTGCACATTCTTAAGCCCTGCTCTAATAAATAGCCCTGCAGAATTATTATACCCTGGGTATAAATCTTTGACCACATTACTATTTACCCATATGGAGGTTACTGAATCATGAGGATGGACTTTTTTAATACTGCCATATATTATTATTATTATTATATTTTGCCTATTTGATTTCCAAGGAGTTCATGCCAACTTGTATACCCACCACTAGAAAATGTCCTGCCTAGCAGGGTGCTTAAACTTTTCTGCAAGGAGATGCATGGACATTTAGGATGAAATGATTTCACTTATGAGTTTGATGCCTTACCAAAGATATCAGGTAAGGATTCTCTTAAAAAATATAAAAAGTGTTTGTATTATCTACCCCCCACCCTATAGCTGGGGCATGAGTTTAATAAGGGGAAGGACATATGTATCTTTGAAAGACAAATAGTTTTGCAAAATTTAACTTTTTTACACTGTCATTGTTCACGTGGATTGACACATTTCTAAGCGAACACTCTTCGTGAAACAACTCTGCAGCTACATTGTAAATGGGTTACCAGGCCACTCAAAAGGACAGGTCTTCCTCCTCATCAGGTGAGGACTTTCTTCTCTAAGTTGCTTTTGGTCATGATATTTCATCACACACAAAAAAATAAGAACTCATACAGATGGATAGTTTTGTTAAACAACAACTAGCAGTAGGTCTGAAGACTAACCAAGGCACTTTGCAAACCCTTGTAGATCTAAAGAATACTACGTTATTCGCGATTTCATTCCTAGAAGGTCAGCAGTTCTGAGGACATACAGAGCGTTCACACAGCTGACTGACTGCAGCCACAGTTTGTTCCCTCTTTATGGCCTGGCACAAACTACTTCCTATTAAACACAGACTTTTCTCATTATGATAATATATGATATCACACATCATATATATATGTATATATATATATAAAACTTTTCTCATTATGATAATATCATAATATATTATGATAATATAATGCAATATAATATAATATAAAATATAATATAATATACACTGACATAATCCAATATTATTTCTAAGTAAATAATTATGTGGAAACTGATGTGGATAATTCACTTATTTCAGGAGGGTCTTGCTATTTTTTACTCTGTTTTCTGTAGGCTATAGGTAAGCAGGTCCAAATAGAGACCTCATTTACTAGGTAAACCAATATCCTCCTTCTCATGTTAAATGCCCTGACATCAGGGATGCTCAAGAAGATGTAAACAGTGACACATACTCTCCATGTAGTATCTCTGATGCTTCACTGACCATGATCAGCATCACATCATCTTACTGATCAAGTTCATTAGATGCAATGTTTCCAAGCTTGTCTAGTTCATGGACTAATAAGGTCTGTGTGGAGCCAAGAATCGCCGTGAATACAGCCCAACACAAAATGTAAGTTTACTTAACACATGAGATGTACAGGTAACAATATCATGTCAAAATGTCAAAATATTGGACAAACCTAGTGGAGAAAAATTGGAAACTTTTCAAGGCTCTCAATATCAGGCAGCAACATACACGTGGATTCTGAGCAAGATGGAAGACAATAAATTAACAGTGATGGAAAACAGATGGAGTTTGAATAAGAAATGTCCCATTCAGGCTCATTTGAACATTTGGGGTCAGGCTAGTGGTGCTGTTTATAGAAGATGGATCCTTACTGGAGAATGTATGTCTCTGGAGATGGCTTTGAGAATTAATAGCCTTGCTCTGCTTCCCATCGGCTTGTCCTGCTTCCTCCGTGTGGCTGAGATGTGAACCCTCAGCTTCCCAGTCCTGACACTGTGGCCGTCTGTGGCCATGCCTCCCCAGATATTATGGACTCTTCTTCAAAGTAGACACATTCTTCTGTTATTTTGGTCACGGTACTTTATCCATCACAGGCACAGAAAAGCAACTCACATAGATGGGTACGAATATGAGACATTTGGCATTGAGTACCATGACTAACAAAGTGATTTGAATTCAGCATTTTTTTTTTTATCATCCCAGTTCCACTAGTAGCCTCCGCAAACTTTTACAAAGCCTGGACACTTCCAGTTGGTTCCCACATTCATCTCAGTTTATGTCCCTTTTATCTGATAAGCATTGTACCCCGCTCTGTCTCAAAATACCTAGTCTCACTGCTAAGTATCTTTAGGGCTTTGACTGTGTGCTTTGGACAACCTGGTGTTCCTTGCCTTCGCTTTGATTGTACAAATCTCAAATTTAAGTCCCCTGCTATCACATGATGACTAATCAGGATTCAATATCCTTTTCGAGTTCACAGACCTGGCAAACGGCAGCAGCAAGGAAGAATTCCTGGAGTGCAGACACCCCGAATTCCCCTCTTTGACTCTTCCAGAGATTTAATTAGGCTTATTGTTTTAAATGGAAGTAGAGTTGTAGTAGTGAAAGATACATACGACTTTCAATCCAATACATGCCATTGAAGAATTGTATATAAAAGGCAGGGCAAAAATTGATTCTGAAATCCCATTAACAGGGATATAATGAACACACACATAAAGCCTAGAGCTTCCACAGCACAGATTCTCAAACAAACAACAACATCAACAAAACACTTTAAGAACTTACTTTTCAAACCTCATTTTCTCTGAAGAACTAACTATACCTCAGGGTAGATTTTCATCCATGCAAAAACTGTTTATTGAATGTACATTTGTCAAACTTTAGAGTGACATGTACTTTCATGTCCCATCAAAGGCTTAGCCCAGTAGCTGCAGGTCTGTCACCTGCAGAACAGACAGGGAGGAACCTGAAGGATATTGGTGCTCATTTAATACCATTACTTTGCCAGTTAAATTTCTCATAATTTTTCCCCCACAGACAACTGCTCCATTTCTTATTTTGTAACTTCACACAAGCCTTCATGATTTGTGTGATACACGTCTGTCAGGTGAAAAATACTATCCATGATTTCAAAAACGTATGATGAGAAAAATGTAAGCAAATATCTGCAACTCAGAATCATCCCTTTCTTACGACTGTAGAAACTTACAGTAGCATCATGTATATTTTGGGTCCTGGAAACAAAGTGAGACAAAGCTATGTGTTCCCTCTCAAGACGAGAAAAAGGAGCATGAATGCAGGGAGACGGGCATGCCCACCACCCTGGTCTGTTTCCACATCTTCATTTTGCTTCCGCCACGATATTTTCCCACCTCGTTATCAGGAAGAAGTAGCAGGGATCAAAATCAGAAAACACCAAGGAATACCCATCTCGCTTCAAGTTTTTTGGATTAATAATTAATTCAGTGCTTTCCTAGCAAGGCTTTTTCTTTTCTATAAACAAACACTTTCCATCAAAGTCTCCTTTTTATGTAAAGCGTTCTCTGGCTAAGGTTGTGATCAGTTTCCTGGCTGTACCAGTAGTCTTGGCCAGCTGTGGTTGTCTAGGAATGACGTATGCAGAAGACAGCAGGTCTTCGTGTTCAAGGGGGCAGTGAATCCCAAGGAATGCCATTTGGGATCAGCATCATGGGAAGTGGTGTCCTCAACCTAATGTAATGGAACATAAGATCCCTTCTTAAAAATTACCTCATCAACGAATGAACAAAAGCTTACAGACAATCACCACATGAGTAAAAGTGATTGTCACTGCAGTGACACGGCAGCAGACATTATTTAGGTTTATTATGACTTATTTAAATTCAATGAAACAAAGAGCTGCCCTAAGAATACATTTAATATAAAAATATGAACCACTTTATTTTTGATTTATCATGTTTACATTGACTCTGGGATACAATTACTACTTAAACCTGTTCTATTTGCGTCAAATGAATTAATATTGTTTTAGTTTGGAGGCAAGGTCAAATTGATTTATGAAAGGTATATTGAGGCTTTGTGTTTAAATCTTTCAAAAAATCAGAAATAATATAGCAGAATTATCACCAGTGTGGGTAATTAGTTACTACTGAAATTGAATATCAGCATCCTGCTTTATAACAAGACCCCCCCTTTCATTTCTGCAGTCTCTCTAGAACTTACCAGACCTTTCTACACTTTTATCTTTGTTTTTGTCTGCAAAAGCAGCCAAAGGAAAAGCGACCTCAGTTGCCCGGGGCATCACACTCTGATTGATGTTTAGCCTTGCCAGGATTTAATCCTGGTTGGTCCTCAGTGAGTATGGAAGGATCTCTGGGGTCTGGATCTATGGGCTTCAAGACATTATTGCAAGTGAGCCAAAGGCAAGACACATTCATCTTTGTTCGTTTTCCTGCTTCATAGGTATTGTCATACTGGATGGAAGGAGGTAAGCCCCTTTTCTCTTGTGTTTCCACCACAAATATCTTAAGAAAACTCACACACATGCTAACTCAACAGCACAAGTTATTCCAAGAACTAAGGCCTGGTGCTGAGAATGGTCTTGTGCAGAGCCCAGATGAGGTCTTTTTGCTACTTTATTTACAATTGAGAACAATTACCCCTCATACTTTCTTTGCTGTGAAGTTTCTTTTCATATAAATGAGGACATAGGCTCCCTGATTACAGCATCCTTCATCTCAAACTGTCTGTGATTATGAGTTCCTAATGCTTGAACAAAGCTTCAAATAGCTAATCAAATTTTTAATTTAAATGTATAAATGCAAAAACACTCTATTCCAGTAAACCATCGCACAAACCATGCCCCTCCCCCTCTTCCTTCAGAAGCCCTCAGCTTAGTCTTAATCTGTGATTCAACACAATGAGCTAAAAATGGCTCAGAAGTGATAAGCAGCAAACATCAAGAGCACGTACTATATGCTACGTGTACTAACTGAATTTCACTTTAAATAAGTAAGCAGACTTCTACTCCAGCTTGCACGGTAACAAAATATACAGGTACTAAGATTTTACCAGACATAACTATATTTGTTTCTTATGCAACGATCTCATTCTTACAATATTTGAGGGCAAGAATCTCTACCAAATACAGCTTATCATAAGCGTATGGAAACACATGAATATGGAATTTGATCTGGCCACATTTTCACTGTTGTCTATATTTGATTTCTACAAGGAAAATTTTCTTCTAGAAAGTAATACAGTTTCTGGAGAAAAAATACTGCACAGGGAAGTATAATCCAGGATGTTGAAACCAACGAGGAGCTTCTCTGGGGCTCTACTTTGAGAGATGCCAGCCTGTGGAACCCCAGTAGGACAGCAGCGCCCACACAGAGCTTCAATCATGTCCCTAGGCACCGCGCAGTGCTTCTGCTCTTCTGTGAGTTCTCTATATCTGCCTGGTTACTCTAAGAAAGAGTTTCAGTCTAGGAGAAGCATTAAGGTATATACTTGGGAGTGAGTGATATTCACAACACTGGAAAAAAATTAAGACTTGGCATAGGTGATTATTTCAAGATAGATGATAGACATTTATGTGTGAGATGAAACTATTAAAAAGTATTTATGAAAAAAAAAGAGAGTAAATATTTGTGACTTTGGGTTAGCCATCACTTTTCCTAAATAGGGCATTATATGTACAAACAACAAAAATATTTGCGTTAGATAGAATTTTAAATGTTTGTGTTTAAAAGATAAGTCTGATGTTGGTTGAGGCGGTATGTGCTTTTAATTCTAGCACTTATGAGGCAGAGGTAGACAGTTCTCTGTGAGTTCAAGGCCAAACTGGTCAACACGGGAAGTTCCAGGCCAACAAATTGGCTGCATGTTGAGACTGTTTCCAACAGGCGAACACATGAACAAACAAAAATATCAGGCTGAAATGTATCCATTAAGGGTGTTTGCCTGGCATGTGAGAGGCCATGGCTTCTATCATCCCATGTACCATAAAAATATGTTAAATGAAAGGAAATATATATATATAAGAGATCTCCACGAATGAAGTATAGTGAGAAGTATGGGGGAAAACATGTTTTACTCTGTGTACTTTATTTTAAAAAATGTTTACATATTCCAAAAAGAATGTGTACAACTCAATAATAAAATGAACTCAATTAAAATGTAGGCAGATTTTTACTAGACATTTTTCTATAGGTATAGTGTTGGTATAGGTTACTGTTGGTGAGTAAATGCAAAAGGCATTCGTAAAAGGTAAAGGATGTTATAAAATGAAAACATAAATCAAGAGTAATTTTGTTCTTGTTCTTCAGACAAATCCTCCCACTCCAGCCTCATCTGGCCAGGCACATCACCATCTTTAGGGAAATGACAAGAAGACATAGCAGGATTCCACGTGATTCCCACCAGGTGAACTAGAATCAAACAGATAATAGCAAGCTTTGGCAAGACTGTATATAAATCAGAAACTCAGACATTCAATGTATAGCTATATTGAAGGGTAATTTCACAATTTTTTAAAAACACTCCCTGGGATGTGTGTGTGTGTGTGTGTGTGTGTGTGTGTGTGTGTGTGTGATGAAAATGTCCTACAGTTAGATAGTAGAAATATTTCTTTAGCCTTGTGACTGTACTAAAAAGTCATTAACTTTTACTCTGGGGATGCATTTTGTAGTATATGAATTAGACGTGGGTATATGTAAGTAAGTGACATCAGTGTATGTAAATGACCGCTGTGCTTCATCGTATATACATGAAAAGCTTACCTATGTAGGTAAAAATACATCCCAGTGGGTTTACTGCAACGTGGGAAAAAAACTTTGATAGACATAAAGCGGGGAAAGGGGGGGAGGACCTGTAGGAAGGGTGGCAGGAAGAAGAAAAATGACAACACGTGGGAAAAACCTGGGCCTTGGGAGGAATTAAATTATGATATATTTTTAGTGGATTCCTCGAGCAATCTCTGGAGTTCCTCTGAGACAGCAACAGATAAGACAAGAAGGCTGTTCGCTGCATCTACCATCTTGGGGTGCCGGCTGACCCCTTCGGTAGCTCTCCTCAGCTGCGCAGGGCATCATGGAAGGATTTGGCTATGAATTCTCAGTCACCTAAGGTCAGCCTTCGAACAGCTGTGAGGCAATGAGTACTTGAGACCTAACAACAAGGAGAGGGGTTGGTGGAAGGACACATTTGCCTCACCTCTCTAAGGCCACGAACCCTTTCTGACACTTTCAGACCAGTATCCAGCCTCCGGACAGAAGTACTTCATGATGGGGCTATGTTTTTCCACCTCCCAATCCCATATCCTGGCCTTCCCTGGCTTTGGTCTGAGTTTTCTCTAAGCACAAGAGCCTCTGCCGTGTTTTAAACACACCAAGTCTTAGGACGCTCACTTTTACATTCCAGTGAGTCTACATTCCCAAACTCCCCAGTCCTGTGATTACTGGAGAAATAACTTCTGTCCATAGCTGGGATGAGAGCCATCCCTGGCTCTCAGAGGAGAAAAATATACTGGACCAGCAGTTGGTTACATAAATGTATGTGTGAGAAGAGTGAAAATCAAACTAATACCCAGAAGTTGTTTTGTAGCAGAAAGAGGAAGAATAACAGGAATAATAATAAAGCTAGCACATACACCAGGTGGGCAGGCCTTTGAGTCATCCAACCTGCTTGGTATTGTAACGTTAAGGGGATGAAAAGGCATATTGGTTCACACCATTCTTGTGAATCCCAAAGACTTAGAAGAAAGAGACTATGGTGTCACTAAGGGTAGATTAAAATCCGCTCCCATAAAGGACTTTGACTAAGTCCCCACTTTCTAGGGTTTTGGTACCCGGAGTTCTATGGGCTTTTCTCTTTTGTCATCAGATTATTGAAATAATGGATTCCTAGGAAATATAATTTTCCCAGAAATCTCATGGTGGGATGAGTCATGGTGGCACCAAGATCAATAAAACTACCTACTTAGAGAAATTAGGAAGCAAATGCAAAAGGAAAATGGACTTATTCACAGTTTTTCCCAACCCAGTGAAAAAAATTCCTGTCTCCTCGCTCACCTTTTCTGTAATGATGGTACAGTTTTATAGAAAAGATAAAACAAAAGCCAAGGAACTTGAATATGTTCATTGCAGTTGTTGGAACTGCCTATTGGAATTGTTTCTTCCTCTTCTGTTTGGCATCAGGGTTTCAGCCTTTTTCTTCCCCCAACATGAGATTTCTTGGAAAATTATATTTCCTAGGGATCCATTGTTTCAATAACCTGATGACCAAAGCAAAATGTCCACGTGTTTCTCTTTAGTCTGTATCCTCTCCTGCCACAACGGTTATAAGGGGATGTCTGGAACTAACCTGTAGGAACCTCTGCTAGGCCTGGAAGTCAGTCCTCAGAAGGCTTTACCCATCTACGATGCAGCATGGTACACATCACACTATACTAGGTGATAATCTGAATGGCCTATCATTTCTGGGCCAAATATCCAAGAGTACACCCCATTGTGCCGCAGACATCTCTAGAAATCCCATCTGTAAACATTCTTCAAACCGGTCATGCGGGCCAGGCAAGTTCTGATCCCTTGTATCCTCTGAGGAGGCCAGAGTATCATAGAGTAGGCTATACTTCAGGTTTCCATATAGAAACTCACTGGTCCTTGCCTCTAGTCCAGATGTGCAGCAGCTCATGATTTGATCAGCTATTAGATCAAGCTCCCTCCGTTCCCCATCTAGGAAGTCATTACCTCAAATGTGCTGTGCACCTGCTCTTCCCAGATCCCAGGGCAGGGTGTGATTGGATCTAGAACTGTGAACAGTTGTGCTAAAGTCACAAATGAGGTCCCTCTTAGTCCACCACTGCTAGAGTAGGTATTTGTATTGTACCTGCTTCTTGGTATATCCCAGGGAATTGCCATTAAAGTGTACACTTATCTGTACTAACCACCACCATTGCCTTCCAGATCTCCATTTAAATCCTGCACCATACCTATAGGTTTACCATACATTTAAGGCTCTATTTTGTAAAGCTATGTGGCCAAGGGGATCAAATTAGTATTTAATGTTTAACACAGTTCAGAAGAGCAATTACTTATGTCAACCACAGAAGCAGAGGGGGGCAGCTATATTTCCAGTATCAGCTTTTACGTGTATTCTGCCACATTTTCCATTCAAACCATGGTGGTTCTAAGATGTCCACATTTTTGAATGAGAAAACAAAGTCATGGAAGTTAAATCGCATGCCCACCTTTCTGTAGTTATTAAAAGCAACATTCACAATTTTCATTAGCGTTCTTACAACTCTCACAGTTTCATTCCGTGCACACAGCCGGACAAACTGTCAGACTTACAAAGAATCAGATCATCACCTGTTACTCTTGCTAAGGTTTTAGGTTGCCCAGCTATTTCTTCAAAAGATGACTCTGTGAGTCTTGCTAGGAGAATTCTGCTTTTTATTTTCCAAGTTAATATAGGTGCTGCTTCATTCATTTCTACCATGTTGCCACCCTCTGCCTTCCAAGAAAGCCATCTGCCTGAGTTAGAAATTAGCCATCAATTTCGAAAGCAGAGACAAAACAATACAAGAAGAGCGAAGGAGAAGAAACGCAGGTTAAGAAAACCAGGAACACAGAAAGGACCCTTCTTGGGAGATTTCTGCCTGCAATTCAGAGGGAATGAAGTCTTGTACTTTAAGAGTGACGTGAGGCCGAACACAGCCAGGGCGTGGCTCTGTGGAGCTGAGGGAGCATGCGAGGACAGGCAAGGACACTGGTCCGTGTGGCTGTAAGCTGACTTGCTTTTGCATCACATTCCTGAGTCCCCTTTACTCATCTGATAGCGAGAGCGTGTGAACCACACAGAGGTCATGGGATGCCTTAGAAGGCAGAGGGAGTAAATGTTTTGCTAGACAGGAAAGAAGAATTTGAACCATTTTTTTTCAATGTCACAGTCTTGGAAAGTTCTTTGTAAAATCACCGCCATTCTTTTTTTTTTTTTTTTTTTTTTACCGTATATTGAAAAGTTGTTTTTGATCATGTCGTTGCAAAGGACTGGAGCAACGCAGCAGCACCAAGCTGAAGTGCATCGAGAGCAGACCGCCCGTATTTTCTCATCTTTCCTACTCTCTAATGAGAAACTAGAGGAAAAATATTAAAAGAAAGGTCACCTTTTGTTTAGCAGAAGAAAATTAATGCAGATAGCTGATGCTCTCGACTCCTTAACAGAATGAGCTCAGGTCTGGATACAGTCCACACTCAGAAAGAACTCATTTCTTACAATCAGTACACAGCAGTCAGTAGATGGTCAGGGTCCTTGACTAATGACGTGTTTTCTATCCTGGATGCTACTGGTGAAATTCAGGTGGTTTAAAAAGCACTTGTGGGAAGGAAGAAGCAATTTCAACTGAGAAAAAGAATACATGGGCTTCGCTTAAACTAAACAAGAGCTTATTATTTGTGTGCCTTGCCAGACAAGCTCTAAGGGCAGTGAGTCCAGGGCTTAAATGATCCTGGCAGCAGATAAATAAGCATAAACAACATACAAGGTATGGCAGGCGGTAGAGACGTGCGTACGGTGTTAGAATCTCATCTGCTAGAATCAGAAACAGGAGAACGACAGTCAGGTAAGCCTGTTGACCTGAAATTTATATGAAACAATAGCTGAATAAGCTCAAGTAGGGGCTTTACATGGTAAAGAAAGTCCCCTCTAAATTTCATCATGAACTTAAGAATTTATTTACATATAAATATCTGCATATTTATCAAAGGACAGTTTTAAAACATGATTGTGCCTCCAGTTCTGATTTTGATGTCTTGACCTACGGGAGAAAATAAACTAGCTAACACACATGGTCCACACTTTCAACAAAGGTAGAAAGAGCCATGCTATCCCACCTGACACCCTTCACACAAGCATCCTATCAGACGACAGATTTCCGTCCCGGAAGTGAGCTGTCCTCTCACTCACTATAAATAGTCCATTGCTTCCCAACCCTTTCTGTCTCCCTGACCCAAGTACACCAGGCTGCTGCCAGGCTGCAAGTGTCAGCTACACTCTGATCCCAGCAGGGTGTTATTTAGAGAGGATCAAGGACGATGTGTCAAAGATCTTCCAGAGAAGTCTGTGTAAGCTTAAGGCCCCAGGGAAACAGCTATCTGGAGGGATGCTGGGCTGGACTTCCATGCACCATCCAGATGGAGCCCCTGGCTTTTCCCAAAGTATAGTCCATTTATAGTCCATCTATTTTTCCTGGAGACAAAAATTCAAGTATACTCGAGTCAAACTTAGGAATTTAAGCAGGACATAATTGGCCACAAACAAACAAAACAAAACAAAACCAATAACAAAAATCAAGTATATAAGAAAGATTTAAAAAAAAAATCATACAAGGGCTAGAGAAGGCCCACAAAACTCCGAGGAGGGAATTTATTTGGAACAGACACGAACATAGTTTTCAAGCTCAAAACACGGAAAAGTCCACCTCTTCAGAGGCTGAGCCCCTGCTACAGCCTTCAGTTTTGAGAGGAATTTTTAATCCCGGCTTAGAAAAATTGACTTTCTGCAGAGCACTTCATATTTGTGGGCTTGGTATTTTCAGAGATTCAGTGGTAATTTTGCTATTGAAATTTGCAGCGCTGGGCAGATTCTAGATGAGAAGAGGAAGTAGAAAGGAATCGCAGGAGGCAAGAAGTTCCGAAGACTTCACTGAGCTGGGAGGGCCTATTATTTGGAGAACTGTTAACAGAATTGCTGAATTAAAAACAAGGGGCAAATGTGCAGGGCAGGACTCGAGAGTGGACTGTTTCTCATCCGTACAAAAGAGAACACTGTGTGTTTAAAAATTCAAACTAAGCCAGGTAAGGGTGCGTGCCTTTAATCCCAGCACTCAGGAGGCAGAGACAGGAGGATCTCTGTGTGTTCAAGGACAGCCTGGTCTACAGAATGAGTTCCAGGACAACCGGAGTTACAACAGAGAAACCCTGTGTAGAAAACAAACAAACAAACAAAACAAAACAAAAGCAAATTAAAATAATAAATAGATAAACAAATTCAAATTGACCCAACTATTTCTGTTCACAGATAAGCCTATTTTCATCCAAGAAAGCATGATAGTCTTCTCTGGTAGAGTACTCACTTTAAAAACCCAGCAATATAATGACTCCTAATGACGTATGGTTTTACCCAAAGATCAGTGCCATGTTCAGCCCTCATCAGAGAGGCTTTTTCTTGCAGCAGATGGGAACTGACATAGAGACCCACACATTTTGGAGCACTCAGTCCTAACTGGGATTTGCACATGTGAACTCACAGAAACTGAATGTAGTATGCACAAGGACTACTCAGACTCAAGCAAGACAGGGGCCCTGCACAGAGAGGGGGAAGTTGTCACTTGGTCTCATCCCTAACCAAGAAACTATCTGCAATTGATAACTGCTGGTGAAGAAAAAATCAGTTTTCTCCAATGGAGTAGCACTGGGTATACTAACTACAAACCAGGGAAGGCCCATGCCAGGGGTAGTTAGCCAACACACACACACACACACACACACACACACACACACACACACACACATACACACACACACACCAGAAAAAAAAAAACAAAAAAACAACCAAACAAAAAAGCCTTAATCATATTTTTTGAAGTTTTTTTTTTTTTTCCATTTTGTGTTGTTTGGGCTTTTTTGTTTTATATTATTATTTTTTTCTTGTTTATTTTGATTTCTGTTTTTGTGGTTATTTTTTTCCTTTGTGTTTCTTGTTTTAGTTTGTTGTTTTATTTTGGGTTTTTGTTCTCTTATTTTGTTTTGTTTTTAAGACAGCTAGAAAAAGAACATAAAGTTAGGTGAGGTGAATCTGGAAGGATTTGGCAGAGGGAAACCATGATTAAAATATACTGTATAAAAATAATTGTTTTCAATTAGAAAATAATTAGCAATAGTCTGTCACATAAAATGGAAGTTTCTAAGGACATGTCTGGGAAAATCAGAAAAGAAGAAAAGGCATTAAACATTCGTGCACAGTATAAGAAGACTGAGATTTCTAACTAAATTGAATGGAGCTTAGATGGTCGTGAAATCAGAAAGGGAAGAAAAGCATTCAAGACACATTCAAATGGATGGAGACTCCAAAAGAATGATTGGGATGAAGGAATTTCAGTTTATCAGGGAACTCACACAGACAAAAACTGACAAATGTCAAAAATTTTTTTTTTCATTTTGAGAAATGTTACGTTTTTCTGTTATAACTAACTGTCTGTCCAATTTCTCATACCATTGCTTTTCTTTTGGCAAATGGCAAGGAACCAGTGAAAAGTAGCCATGTCTTACAGCCAGGGAAAGGGTAAGGGGCTGACATCAGAGTAAAAGTACGAGGGAAATTGATAGAAAGTGATGGTTCGGGAAGAAAAGGAGCTAAAAGTCAGACAAGCTGGGGCATTTTGCAGAAATTCTGATCATGTCAAAATGAACTGACCTTCAGGATGCAGGGCAATTTTTAAGGAAAATGTTTCCAAGGACAGTGCAGCACAAGTCAAGTTCTACTCTCATGAACTTTCCAAGACACTGACAATGAGTGTACAGTTGAGAGCAACGATGAATCTTTTGTCCTTAGAAGCAGGTTAGCACGGTAGACTCAGCTTTTCATGGAATATCTAGTCGTCTGGGACCGCCAACACACCAGTGATCCCATGCTCTGTGAATGGACACACTGTGAACCCCACACCATCTAGTTGCAAAGACGGAAAGAAAACGTCCATGTTGAGTTCTCATCGTGCCAACCAGCTATGATGTTCGTAAGTGTTCTGTGTGACCCAGACAAGGGTACTGCTGAGAATGAAGTGAAATGGTACACATCAATGTGCTTGGTCAGTTACAGGCAAATGCATGTGAATTATTATGTGTATACATTGGTTTTATGAATTAGAAAGTAGAAAATATAGAAATTCTTAAGTTTCAGATAGTTAACCTTTTTATTTGTTATAGGATGAGGTATTTTTTTTTTATTGGTTAGAAATAGCTTACACCCCTCGGCTTGAGGGGCTTTATAGTAAGGTTAGAGCCTTCAAAATATTTACCAGAAGAATCATAAATTTCCTGCCATCAACTTGGCTTCCTTACCCTGCTCATCAAACTTTCCATGTGCCCTCTGGGATTTAAATTGTCTATTACCACTTACCAGTAATGGCAGCAATAAGTATTATTTATATATTTCATCCTAGACAATTCACTAAGCACTTTCCAGGTCTATTCTTTAATACACGTCAATGATCATTTTTATTACTCTGTAATGAAACATAATTAGACTCTAAAGTAGTCTACAAGGGAGTTTGCTTATTTAAGTTAACTCCTTGACACACATGAATATCAGCCAATGAAAGGCCTCTTTATAACATTTACATACTAAGCAACTCTACTTAGTTACCAGCCACAGAGTTTGGAAGGAGATACCTTCATAGCTTACATTTTCAATATGCTATATATCATATCAAAGGAGGTCCTGATGGGCTTCTACAGAAGATGGTAAACAATTGCTCTCAAGGAAAAGAACACTCCTAGGTGTAAAGAATACTGTGTGCAAAGGAAACAAGTTACTTGTTAGGGACAGTATCAGTACTCCATGGTTTCTACTGAAGTGTCAATGCCAGGCCAGCTGTCTCAAGTTCTGTGTTTTTGTTTGTGTTTCCTTTTGATTTCTTCATTTTGTCACATACAACCTGTATGTGTGCACATTTCTTCTCATGTTGCAGATAAGGTGCTGGTCATCTATGTTCATAGTTGTTTTAAATACTGTTAATTTAATTTGGAAAGGATCACTTCTACAAAGAACCCTCCAAATGGATTTGTTAGTGGTCTTTGAGATTTCTTTCACAGAATTTGGAATAATATCAGATTCATGAGGCAAGACAATGGATGTTCTGAGACATTTCCATCAAAACAAAGTAATAAACACTTTCAGAACAAATCCAAGACAGTACAAACAGCCCTGTCATGACTCAATAATATCTTGTTTATCTAGTTTGTGTGAAGCCCTAGAATCAAACCCTATTACCAGACACACTCACGCAAATCAATCAAGCAATGGATAAAGCACAATGCAAGGAAAATTGTAAAAGTATATATACAAAGGCAGGAAAGAATAAAGAGAGGGAAGGAGAGAGGGAGGGCAGAGGGAAAGGAAGGAGGGAGGGGGGACAAAGGGAGGGAGGGATGGAAGGGGTGAATCATTGCCCACAAGATTATCATGTTTCAGAGGAAAATGAACAGTGTTAATAATAACACATTCTGAGGCTTTTAAAAGCAATATGATGGTAATATACTTTGTATTTTATTAACCTCTATAGCCTGAGTAACCCAGCAAACATCTGCCCAACTTGACTTCTAGGAGGGCAGCAGGTATTGGCCGTGACCAATCATAAAGACAAGCTTCAGTTTTTGATATTTGCTGTTTTGCTTTGCAGGACTCAAGCATCTTTCTGTTGAGATTGTATTTAAAGACAGATGGCAAAATATAAATTTTTGGATTGCATTTTTTCTAGTAGTGTTCTAGAGGTTTTTTTTTTTAATATTGCCTTCTGTTTTTGACTACAGAGGAGACAATCTAGCATGAAATTATTCATCTTCGAAAAGAAATCATTTTTATACGTGGCAGTATGGAACTTATTTTTGTTTTCAGGTTTAAAAACTTATCAGGGAATATGTACTTGTTATTTCCTACTGAGAAACTTAAGTCTGGGGAGTATCTTTCCCTGAAGGGTCCTGACAGCTTTGGAAGAGTTTATTTTGTTATAGAGTATCTGTTTATTCTTACTCATTCTTCTCCTTCTGGGGTAACGTTTCCAAGACAGGTGCTCCTGGACTTCTGATAAGATCAAATTCCATTAAGCTTATTGTTACATCTCAAACCTGGGATGAATGGCTTAAGTTCCTATTTAATAGATCAATGTGAACTTGGCTACTAGTTTCTCCCAGCATCCCTCATGCCCTACCTGTTACAAGGTATTACTCTCCAGGCGGGGGGCAATCCAACCATTTTTGTTACCCACCCTTCTCACCTTCTTGCCCTTCAGGCTCCAGGTTCTCCACTCTCCCCTCTCCCTTCAGCTCTCTCCTCACAAGGTACAGCTCGGGGTCATGTTTACTCTGGACTCTTCCAGATACCTCTGCCTCTCACTATGTTCTCCCTTTTATGGACAATAAACTTTCTCCCCCACAAACCTAGAAGCAGTCATGTCATTTCTTTATATTTTTTTGCACTCACTTATAAGCTAAAAAATATCCCAACCTAAATATAAACACAATTCATCTATCCTACTAAATATCAGAACATTTAGCTGCGCAGTACGTTGTAAGGTGTCAGCTGCGCCCCTTTGTAGCTGAGTGCCTAGTGTGGACCCTTGTCTTGGTACAGATGCTCCACATCACAAGAGAGTGTCATAGCACGTGTTGGTGGTCTGAGAAAGGATAGAAATTCCAAGTCTGAAGCCGGAGGTCTGGTTTCCTCTCAGTCTGTATTATTTCTCTACCACAGTGCAGAGATTAAGAGCTGAGCTGCGGCAGGTTTGGACTGTCTGCCTTGTGTGTATCCCTGCCTTCTCCTGTGAGGTCGGCTGCTAATTGTTCACCTTCTGGGTAGTTGCTTCTGCATCCTGTGTATGTTCTAAAATTTATTCTCCCTTACTAATTTTGTTTTTTTAAATCGCTGTTGGTTTTGTTTTTCCATATACAATAAAATCTTATTTTTATGTTGGTAACATTTTCTGTAATTATCTCTATTTGACAGAAATACCATCATTTTTTTTTCCATCTCATTGGATTTTAAAAGAAAAGAAATGCCAAGCGACATTTTATTTTATGTAAAAAATACTTATTTTTCTCGTAGGTACTTTTTCCAATTCTGAGTGCCATTATTGTTTAGCGTCTAGAAATTTTTGTTAAGGGTAGAGAACCATGGCATCGAGTGTTAACTCCAACTTGAAGTTGTTACATTTAGCGCTTGTATCAGGTGTTTAGGGTTAGTTTCCCAAGGGCTATTCCCTAGCCTGGGAGTGTCCGCAGGAGGTGGAAGCTGATGAGAAATGAAGCCTCTGCCTCACCTGGATCTGCTCAGGTGGGATCTGCTGTAGGGAACTTAGTGCTGATGGTGGGCGTATCTATAGTAAGATTCGAAAGAGGCTTTCCCAGAAGAGCTAAGTGACTGTTCAGGAGCTTAGCCAGCTGAGACAGAGCAGACGCCAACAGAAGCCAGGTGAATCTTCTTTGTTTCTTTCTCTGTTAGGTTTGGTGGAGAAGACATACTTTTCCAACTAGGGTGTGGTTAGAGACCATGGGAACTAATATATTAGGTGTTCTGTGTGTTTCTTCAACCAGCTATCAAGGCTTTTTTCCCCCAAAAAGGATCAATCAATTCTAAGTTTGAAAATGTCAAAGCTAGCCCAGTTAAGGACTTCTGGAGAATGCAATTCTGCTTCAGGGGAAAAGGGAGCAAAACAGTACGTGGTCTTCTTACTCAAGCCAGGTACTAAGAAGTAAGCCTGTCTTTGCTTACTATCTGATTTTCTCAAAAGATGTAATTAATTTAGAGGTCGTGTCTTTCACTCAGTTTGGCGTAAGGATGATGAATTGGCTAACTAATGTACATGCGGTCCATCAATTGCCATCATCACTCTTGGATTTGTTCTGTAGGATGCCCAGAGATCTGACAAGATCCTATGGCTCACTGTCATCTCTCCAAAACCACACAAGAATGACACCACTGTAGGAAAAGTAGAAATTGGGTCAGTGTCCAAAAACTCTCACATACAAATTTCTGCCCATCTGTTTAGCTGATGTATATTTAATAAATGTTAGCACCAGTCCTAGTCACATTACAGAAAGGAGGTACATGATGATTTTTTTGTATCCTCAAAGACTTTCTGATCTATTGAAAATTACAGACACTATAGAAGTCATGTAAATATTGAGATAGATAATATACATCAATGTAAGTCATGGTTAAGAGGTTAGATGCTCACTTCCAGGTACTTCTGTGCCTGTATGTCTATGAGAAAGATAATGAAGTATACTGAAAGGAGACAAAAGGCTTTTCAGTAATGACTAGGGAAAGTAGGGGAAGCTGACTTGGAAATGTCTGAATAAGAACCTTACAAGTTAGGACACAGAAGGACACCACACCACTTTTGAAAATGTATGAAAAATTAGATCAAAAATGTATTGCATTCTTGTGAAAAGTAGACACACCAGGCTATCTGTTCAGTGGCTCCTGACCACCTTGTGTATCTCCTTTCTTTTCTTCTCCCTCATCTAGCATCATTTGTTTGGATTATTGCAGTAACATTTAAAAAATATAAACTTTAATATATTTAAAAGAAAAACTTGCAAATACGTAAAAACATAACACACCAAAAAGTAACCAGTTAAAACAAGTAGCTAATCCCAGCAGTTGGGAGGCAGGGCAGGTCGGTCTCTGTGAGTTTAAGGACAGCCTGGTCCACATAGTGAGCTCCTGGATAACCAGAGCTACATAGTGAATCCCTGTCTCAATAAGCAAGCAAACAAACAAACAAAAAAATAAAAAGCCAGTAACATTTTAACTGGAGCATTTGACCTTTGTCATTTATGTGTCTAGTCTTTTCTCTAGCAAAACAATATACAACCTGTGAGTTCTCCATAACTTTGCTTCATCCTCATCCGCATGGGAAAAGACAGAGCACTGCATACACGCTACATTCGGTCACATCAGATTTGAAACAGAAGCTAACCAGAGAGTCTTTACAGCTTCTCAATCACATCAGAACAGGAGGAATCTTTTTCTTCTTAAACAAGGCACCAAGTCCACAAGAATGTCCACACTGATAAATCTAACAGCTGTACAACTATGAATTTCTGTTTATAATAATCATAACCAGGAATGATTATTGATATCACACATAGTGGACAAGGAAGCTAGCATCCAGAGTATATAAAGGGCACATGCATTATAAAGAAGAAAAACGTTCAAAAGCCTGAGCCCATTTTTCATTTTCAAAAGGAATATAAAAGTGGTAAACTATAAGAAAGAGCAGAACTCATCTAAGTAATTGTATTATCAAAGCTGAACTTTGCAACCCATCAGTTTGACCCCAAATAACATGCAAAGGTATTCATGAACATGTATACACACACACACACACACACAGTGGTGAGATTATCTGTTGATGAGGTATCAAACAAGGAAACAATATGGGAAGAGTGTTTAGCTGTATCTTTTAAAGTTCCATGAGAATTTTTCTAACACAAAAGTCTTTATAGCAGCACTGGCAGTAAAATCTGAATCCAGGAACTAACAGACATCATAAGGCTAAATGACAAAGGAGTTGAGAAATTTAATTCTCTGTAGTAACAAGGATTTGAAGGGACATAGCTCATAAAGATAAGACTGACCTGCAATAAAAATTACCAAAATGTAGTAAATATAAGACATTAAATATAAAATATTTTCAATGAAACATTATTTATATTATATAATAATATTGAATATTACTTATTATATTGTATTGATTACATATTATTTTAATGGTAAATATTAAAATTATATAATATGTCTAATAGTGTGTGTATATATATATATATATATATATATATATATATATATATATATTTTTTTTTTTTTTTTAAAGACAGGCTCTTACTCTGTATCCCTGGCTGGCTTGGAATTAGTTGTGTAGATAGATCACGTGGGCTTCAGACTTACAGAGATCTACCTGCCTCTGCCTCGTAGTGCTGCAATTAAAGGCATGCAGTACCATGCCTCAGTAATGTAATATCTATATGTTATATCTTGTTCAATATAATAGTATTCATATTTCTATGCTATAAAATATTTTGAAAATATGAATGTAATCGCAAGCCTCTTATTTGTCATCTCTGTTGTGTCGTGTTCCCATCTCTCATGCTGGGTACTTGGGAAAACAAATCTTCCTTTCTATACATTTTACACATTGATAATTTGTGTCATCTATACAAATAATATATTTTATGGTTTAAAAAATGGGGAAGATGAGGCATTGGAAACAGTGAATCTTGGATTGAAGTCCCAGATTATTAATATAGTGTCATATACCATGAGACTCACAATTTTTTAGTGGCCATAAACATAACACTGAAGATTGGAAAGCTATATAAAAACAACACACAGTTTCTTCTCAAGTGATTGGCCTATGTCAAGTTCTAGACACATTTTCAGTCTTACAAGGAGCTTTGCTGGCTTCTCAGGGCTACCTCCTGTTCTCCACATGGTGCCTGGACTCAGCACATACATCCAGCTTATCCCCTTAACCTCCCGTTAGTCCCCCTTCAGCCATGTGCCAGCATTTGTCATTCCTCTGTCTCAAGTGGGAAGTCTGTTTATCTACCTTCATACTTTACGACTTCAGCCAAGGAACCACTATTCTGGAAGTAAGCATCATCTGATCAGTAGCCTGGGCACCATTTAAGCTTTGCATTTGAAAACCACTTTAATGATAATCAACTTCAAAGTACAACAATCTCGTTCTGTCTCCTTATCTAAAACTTGAAATGGGGAGGAGTCTAAAAACTCAAACCACCAATAAAATGCAAACATATAAGGCAATAGCTTATTGGTAGACTACTTACAGCATGTCTGAGGCACTAGGTTCAATTTGCACTCCTTCTAGAACTAATAAAAAATAATAAAAAATATACTGGATAAAGTCATTATTTTGAGATATTCATAATTCCCTAAGTTTTGGATACATTTTTTAATGTAAAGTTTATGAAATCTTACTAAGGATGAAAAAAAAAATGTTTGTTGTAGAAAAACTATTTTTGAAAAGCTAAAGTTTAAGCGCAGAGGCCTTCTCATTTCCAGGTCCAAATGGATAAAGAAACACATATGTAGTCCCCAGTAAAACAATTTACATACATTCAGCACCATAAGAATATTGTAGAGCGAGGCACGGTGGCCACACCTGTAATTCCAGGAAGAGGGAAAAAGCTACAAAGTCTACAAGTTTGATATCAGCCTGGGGTACATGGTGAATTCTATGCCAGCATGAGCTAGAAGATAATAAATAAACAAACAAACACACAAACCAAGTAAGTGATTGGCAGTGGGGAAATAGAACAATCCAATCACTTTAGTAAATTTATATTAATCGACATACTCATCTTACTGAAACTCTAGGCTGTAACCTTTAATCCTCCTGCCTCAGTCTCCTGAGTACTGGTACTATAGGCAAGTGGCACTTGCCTATACTGCTTAATATTAGTCCTTGTATTGTTTCGATTTAAATGTGTCAGCGTATAAATAGAACGACTGTCATAAGACAGAAGCACTGAAATAGCGAAGAGAATGCCATAGGTGCTCATTTACAGTAACTACTTGTCTACTGTACTTTAAAATTATGCATGTATATAATTGTGCTCGTGGGGCGTGTGTGAGCAGGTCTGTGAGATGCATGCCAAGTGAAACACAAATGCATTCGAAACCTATGAGTTTGGTATAAATGCTCCTTTGCAACATAAACAGAGTAACCTACACAGGACACATTACAATAAGATCAAATCAATTTACGAGAGAAAATCACCAGCGGTGCTTTGAGATAAAGAAAAGAAATTGCCTGCTGGAGGAGACTAAATGATAAAGAAAAATGACTTGTAAACACTGACTAGGACAGAGCTGGAGAGAGAGAGCTCCAGGAGGGAGAGCAATGGCTGCTGTCCCGGACGACCTGGGGTTTGAGTCTCAACATCCTTCTGCCATCTCATAGCCATCTACATCTCCAGTTTCAGACGGCTCTACACATGTTGCCCAGATATATATGCAGGCTATATAGTCATACACATGATTTGTTTATTTATTTTTACAAAGGCAAGTACTTAAATGTGACCTTAGGCTGTTTTAACAAAAACAAATCCTGTATCGTTAGGATGTAAATTTATTTTACATGCCTGCAAAGGCAGTCATATAAGAAAGATAGGTAATAGAGAAAGCGGAGATGTGAGAAGCCCTGTGGAGACATGTTGTATAAATCAATGTTTCTCACTCTTTAATGTGCATAAGGTTTATCAGGGGATCTTATTAAAATGGATGTTCTGGTCACTTGGCCCAGCGTGATACCTGCATGTCTGCATCTCTAACAAGTTCCCAGATGATGCTGATGTTGCTAGCCTTGGATCATACTATATTCTGAGGAAAAAGAAAAAATCTATACTGTGAAACACAGTTCTGTATTCAAATCTAACCTCTAATATTCAGATTTTACCATTATACATACATATGCACATACCTATATGATCTATATTAATTATATGCATTACATAAACCCACTGGGTATATAAATTATATTGATTGTTTATCATAAATAACAACAGATCATTTGTAAAGTATATAAAATAATGTGTGATTGCATGTAATGCATATAATCATGTAACATACACTCCAGGATACCTCTGAGAATTCTCTGGGTAGGTGTGGTTATCAATACCTTATTTACTCTATCGTGAAAGGTCATGAGATAAATCTGGGTAAATCTCCAGGCTAGAAGTCCAGTATTCAGTGGCTGCTCATTTTCCTTTGTGAGCATTTGAAACTTGATTTGCTGAAACTGGTATTTTGGGAGGTGCAATATTACGAGACAACTCTAATGTGGATACAGAGGTCAAGATGCCACAATAGTAAGTCAAAACACCAGATATAAGATTTACAACACTTCTTCT
The DNA here is from genome assembly GCA_026225945.1 of Cricetomys ansorgei. NCBI lineage: Eukaryota > Metazoa > Chordata > Mammalia > Rodentia > Nesomyidae > Cricetomys > Cricetomys ansorgei. The sequence continues at coordinate 14,163,971 of JAMJFZ010001203.1, read as the reverse complement.
GTATACTTTGATGTCTCAGACATAACCAACTAAATGGAGAGAAACCGTTGGAAAGACATTGTAAATACTAGAAAAGACAAAAATGTCTACCGGGACGGCAACTTCCTTGCTTAACAACCCCTTTGTCCAGTGATTGTTTAGAAACTTGGCAAGGGACGGTGTTGTGGTGTTATAGTGAACAACAATTCCAACCAATTAACATAGGGAAGAGTACAAACAGAGCAGGCGTGTGAGATTTTCCTCCAAGTCTGTGTAGGAAATGAACAGACAAGCTGTAAAAGTAACATGATCAGCACCCATGAGGACTTGAGGCTTTGCGTGAACTTACCTGATGAACTACAGCTTCCTACAGCAGGCTTTATCACAGACCATACAATCAAAACTGAAAAAGAAGACAGGACCCCTCTACATTTAGTGCCTTGATCTCAGAAGCACCACTTACTGGGTTTACGACATTTGTGTCTGGAATACCGATTGCCGTTACTTAATTATTTTCTTGATTCCTCTTCTTTAAATGCTTTGGATTTCTGTGCTAATGATACATGCCAAATCCAAGTAGCATTTTGGGAATGTGGATCACATCTTAAAAACAATGCCTTTTTAGAAAGACGCACCATGGAAGTTCTTAACCTAATGAGCATAAGGGGGAGGTGCTGCGGCTTCTTCTCCCATAGTAGCTGAAAAAGGTCCTTAAGAGAAATCCAGCTTATTGTCTACTGTGTTATGTATGTTGTGTGATGCATGGTATCAGAATGAAGTCAGGATTGTTGCTTTAAATATGAATTTTTATATAAAAAAAAAAACCCAAAATGTGGAGCTCGCAAGAAGTCTCTCCCTGGTTAAGGCTTCTTGCTGCTGTGACAGAGGACTGGGGTTGGGATCCCAGTTGGGACACCTAACAACCTATAACTCCAGCACCAAGGGATGTGACACTGTCTGCTGGCCTCATGGGCAACTGCACATATATGTCGAGATACCACACGAAATAAAAATGAAATAAACCTGCCTTAAAAAAATGTAGCTAAACTCTGCATCATTTATCTCCATCACAAATGAAAAATGTAGGTGGTGGTGTGAAGATGGGGTGTAGAAAAGTTCATAGACTTCTTATAAAGCACACAAGAAGCCCTGGGTGCAAGCACAGCATTGCATAAAGAAGATGTGGTAGCATATACTTATGGAGCCAGTCCTCAGCTAGTAGAGGTGGGAGGACAAGAAGGAAACCCAAGTTGGAGTTCAAATCCAGCCTGGGCTACATGATTCCCTATTCACCCCAGAAAACCCAAACAAAGTAAAACAGGCAAATGACTGTCTTGCCTATGTATTTACAAACACTTGACAGAAGAATAAAATAGAATAGATCATTGACAAGAAGAATAAAAGTGGAGTAGCAAAGACTATGAAGTAACTTTTTCCTCTGGGCATGTGAGAACAACTAGAATTGAACTATCTCCAATCAACTATTCCCCTCATTCAGAAGTGGGGAACGATGTGGGAAGTCAAAGGCGTGCTTGGAGCTCTCTAACTGTCCTGCAAATGCTTGCCTGGCCACAGAGGCAGGAACACTGTAAGAAAATCAACAAAGAATAAAGGAAAACAGTTGTAAGAAAGGAGGAGGAGTTAAAGAATGGGGGCGGGGGACTCTGTATTTCCTTCCTTAGTTGCAAGATGGTGCTTCTGGCTTGAGCACTATACAGTTCCCTTCTTCAGCACAGCACCTTCCCTACAGTACCTACTTCTTCAATTGCTGGGTGACTTGTTGAAAATAAAGCCTGAAACCTTTTTGTTAAGACACAGGAAAACAACGGAAGCTTCATTAGAACCCAATAACCAAAGTAATCATACTTTATTTTCCAAAGTACCTGAGTAACAAGAATGTTTTCAACAATCTTCACTGTGCTCAAGCGAATAATGTCATTAATTAGTTTCCTTGAGAGACTTCCTGGGCGCTTTATAAAACGTCTTTGTTTTCCTAAACTGGAAAAGAAGTCATCATGCATTCAGATAGTAATCAATGAGGCAACTATGGAAAGTGGCTGTCTTCCCCCCTGGATCTGCTGTAACGACCTATTCCTTCTATTCCGTTATCCAAACTGCAGTGAGGAAGACATGAGGATGGACGGAACATTTCAGACAACTCCTCAGCCTTAGAGTATTTGGGAGATACTACCATCAGTGAAAATAAATACCAGTCACGACAAAACAGCTGTCTTTATTTACAAATTCAGTATGACAGCAAACAGTTGATCTTGGGTCTGCAAGCCACTGTCTTATGTAAGATCTAATAAATGTGTGAGGTACTGAGCAAAAGCTGTATCCAGCTGTAGTTCAAAAATGTCTTTCAAGGTGAAGATCGTTGATATATGCAGATAGTCCTTATAATGCCCATAATAAAGGAAGTACAACATGAATTATTCCCTTCAATGTGAAAGAAGGCGATATATATATATATATATATATATATATATATATATATATATATATATATATATAAAATTTTACTCCAGGTAATTCTTACAACAATCCAATAAATAATAATAATAATAATAATAATAATAATAACAACAACTTTTAAAACAACTTAGTAGTATGCATTGGTTACTACCATAAGTAGTAGGGTAAATGAAACATGAGTATTATTTAATCACCATGGCAGCCGTAAAGCGTAGGAAAAAAACCCTTTACATTTTAGGTGAAATAACGGGATCAATGTAGCTGAGCTACCAATTTGACTTCAGACCTATCATGATTGGGGAGGGCTTTATTTGAATCTCAAATTCACTACAAAGATTCGTGTTGCTTCAGACATCTTCTATAATATTTTTTTTAAAGCACAGTTCCCTCTGCTATAAAACAAGATTTTGCATTAGCTCAGAGGACTGCTGCAAGGATTTTGAAAATGAAGAAAAAATTTTTTTTTAAAACCTCATTTTTAAAATGAAGAAGGAGTTGGACCAAACTGCCTTGTGGATGGTGCTTCTCCTCCACACTAGTCATGGATTGTGACACAGCTGGTCCTGGGATGCTGAGAGCCTAGAATCAACAAGGATATGTAGCAGTCTGTGTGTGTATCATCTCTAGGTTTTCCTTTATGTCTTAGTCCATTAAACCTGAGTTTAATCACCTTGAACAGAGTATCTGTTTTCATAGCATTTAAATCACTCAGAGTAGCCTCAAGCTACTTTATCAGATAAGAAATCTTCACTAACATTTTCTTGTCATGAGATATCTTCCTCTGACATTTAGACATTTACTTTTGAGAAGTTACTCATTTGTGGCAGAACACATTCCTCTCTCACCATCTTGAGTAATCTGTGTCTCTCTCACTTTCTTAATGTTCAAGTTCGACTTTCAATGTGTATGATCTAATAAGATACTAGTGTAAAAGCATCTCCTGAAAAAAAAATTCCAGTAAAAACCCTGGAATGTTGCTCTGTCAGTAAAGTACCTGAAGAACATGAGGACCCGAGGTCAGAACCCAGGCACCTACGTAACAATCCAGGCATGGTGGCACATACCTACAATTCCTGTACTAAGGAAGTGGAGACCCGCTGCTTCCTGAAACTCAGTGACCAGGCTATTCTTGCCCAGTTGGTGAACTCCAGGCTCAACAAGATATCAAGACTGAGAAAAATAAAGTGGTGAGAGATAGAGGAAAACACCCAATCGCAGTCTTTAGGTTCTACATGCATATGGACATGTGCATATAAGCATACATACATACAGAAACACATACACACAAACAACCATATATCCACACATAATAACACACACATGGATACATACATGTGTATATCACAGAGAGAGAAAGAGAGTGAGAGAGAGGGAGGGGGAAGGGAGAGAGAAGGAGAGAGGGAGAGAATGAGAATTCATCGTAAGTACCTCTAGCGAACTCAATACACTCTAGCACCCAATTAATATTAGCATTGTATGTAAAGCAAAATAAATCTATATGTCACGGTAAAATCTTTCTACTTTTAGCTACAAGATGCCTTCAAATATGAATGCTGGTCAGAGTATTTTGGCTACTAGAGATTTTTGGTAATTTCAAAGAGCTCAGAGAAAACAAAGCATGAGACAGCAATGCATCATATGGAGTGCTAAATGGCTCACGTCGACCGGAACCGATAATCTGAACTTACCATCACATCATACAGACGTTACATGGGGAAAACAAATGCCACAGAGCTCTGTGAGCATCTATCTTCCAAAATATTCCTCTCCTAAGAAATTCTGTGCATCCTTCAAACAGTGCCTTAAAGGATGGGCACAGGTGCTCCTGGTTAACAGGCATTTTGTCAACAATGCGCCTGTCACTCAATAGCCTAGCAAAAGGCAGCTGAGGTTTACAATTTTCCATTTGTACAAACCCTGAAATTATGAACCCTGGGGACATCGTCGACACAACGATTAACCTTTGCTTCTACGATTCCACAGCTTGACATCTGTAATTCATTGTTGGCCACCTTGGCAATCTGCTAATGACCTTGAATGTGTCAGCTCATTCTTTGAAAATAAAGGAAGTGAAGAGAGTTTTCTAACACTATCAAGCCAAGGCGTAAAGCACCTGAAGGAGTTACCTCTTCAGTTACATGTTTTATATCTATCTCAGTGATGTGTTCTGCTTCCTAGTGTGTATTGACATAGAACCATGGACAATTTTCTTAGTTCTCACATCTTAAACATTGTGGTTGAATATTTACACTCAAGTGGTTTAAAATAAATAGTTGATACACTTGTCACATATCTGAAAATAAAAACTCTTTTCTCTAGCAGAGTAGACTAGTTTTTGCACAAGTGAAGTCTTCCAGAACATTCCCTGTATCTCAGACATCCTAAATTGTCTCTGTAGCACGTATTTATCTTATTCCATTCTTCTCTCCTCTGAGCAAAATGACTATTTCCCTTCATGTCACTTCCTTAATCCGTTCAGAAAGCTAATTATGGTCTTTTTCCTCCGTGGCTCCACTGGATGCCTTCTGCTTAGTCCGAGTATTTTCAGTATCACCAAAATTTTCAGCCCAACTGTCCCAGACCCTTCACCTCCCTGCACACCAGCTGCAAACCCACCTCAAGCCTTAGGACTTGGGTAAATCATTCGTTAGGGAAATAAAAAGTCCAGCTAAGTGATTCCTCATTGAAATAAAAGACAGACAGACAGACAAACAAACAAACAAACAAAACAACAAAACAAAACAAACAAAAAACTCTTTACTGATATTGGTACTATTACTTAATCTCTTATTATTGAGAAACCTTACTTGGTATTTTGTAGTCTGCTTGCCAGCATTATCTAACTTCAAACTATTATGATACAAAAAACAAACTGTGGTATGTTCGACTGCTGTCATTTTTATAAACATCAACAATGACAGATCATGTATTGAGCATTTACTAAGTTGCAAATGCCTTCTTCCATGTGTAAGATAAATTCTCTCATTCCACATAAACCCCTACATAGTGACTTACTGTAAGAGTCAATAGCTGTTAAGTGTATTAATGGTACTCATTATTAGAGGCACAGAAATCAATACAAGTTACTATTAGAGGTCCAGTTTGGTTTTCTGCCCATAGACAAAGATAATTAAGGCATGATGAGCAATTGAGGGCTTGTTCTTTTATTGAAACTGAAAATATTTAAGGAGATGCAAGTTACATCCCTACACTGGAACATAAAACTACAGAAGCCCAGAGTATAACTAACAATGATTCTTGAGTAACCGGCATATATGGCTCCTTAGCAGTAAGTAAAGGACCAAAGGACACAGAATTGGTGATAAGGGGGGCAGCAGACCCGGAAGTAAATTCGAAGTCCGAGAGAGTTAAAGATGTGGGCTGGAGTGCCAAACAAGAAGTGAAGAGAACCAAAGATTAAAACTGTTGAGGAAAGCCTTGAAGCCAAGGATCCAACTCGGATATGGACAAGAAGTCCACGTACGAGCCCTGACAGTGCCTGTCTTCCTTGGGCTCTGAATCGTAGTTGGAGTCAGGCTGAGAAAAAGACAGAAAGCAAGAAAGTAAGACAGAGGTGTATGGGGAAAATCACTTTCTATTTGCCCCACAGCTGGAGAATGGAAAAAAAATACTTGCAGTGTAGGAACTGAGTCTTGAAGCATTAAGTGGAATAGCCCATAATTTTCATGGCCCCTCTCTGTCTTTGTAGCTAGAATCCAGCGAAGAGATACTATATGCTACCATTGTTACTTGGCTTCTTGGTTCTCAAGGGTCTTAGTAACCTGCAGCCATCACTTACCCTGGCACATGGATTTCTCCATCAGTACTCTTAGTCAGTGCTTCCAATATTGTTCCAGAGTTTCTCAGAAGACTGTGTGCCCTGTGGCACTCTAGTTTTTTGAAGGATTTCACTTAAATTGGGCTCAAATCTCATACTCTTTATTTTTAGAACACTGGAGACAGACCATTGTTAAATTCTATTTTTTTTTTTTTTTTTAGCATGCTGGTGCTGAGGAACTCTGGTTTACCTACTTGCTGACATCTTGCAGACTTCCCATGCACATGTTATCTATATGACCCTCTTCTGTATCAATTTATTCTGTAGCCAGGGTGATGACAACTGATTTTATATTGTCCTGATGACCTTGTGTATCTCCACTGACCAATGGAGTTTTGATATTTTTTTATGGCTGTGATAAAAACATCATGACCAAGACAACTTACAGAAGAAAGAGTTTTATTTGAGTTTATGATTCCTGAGAGATAAGAGTTGATCACCACCATGGAGGGGAGGCATGGCAACAGGCAGACATTGTGACTAGAGCAGCAAGTCGATAGCTTACATCTTGAACTACATTTATGAAGAAGAGAGAGTAAATCAAACCTGTGCAAGTCTTTAAAAGATCAAAGCCAGCCTGCAGTTACATATTTCCTCCAATCCAATAAGACTCAACTTCATCTAAAACCACTAGCAACTAGGGTAACTATTTCTGCTGACTTCTGTTTAAAACTGTTTTTTTTTTTTTTTTTTTTTAATGTGTGCAGAATACAGCTAGGCGAAGAACAAATTCACTGCCCTGGAAGACATCTGAACCAGTAAAGAAAAATAACTCCTGTTGGCGACACTCATCTCAGTGAGGTGACACTGTGCAGCACTGCCTGTGGGAAAACCACAGGGAATTCAGAGTCACCACAAGGAGGCCATTTTAGCTGTAGACAGAGTTAACACAGTGCTTGGGGGTGGGGGGAGTACAGACAACAATAGTTTGAGAAACGCTTTGAAAACTGGAGTGAGCAAACAATGATTTTATTTTTTTTAAACACTAGGGATTGAACCTACCAAGCCCAATCTTTATTTATTTTTATTTTGTATTTTTATTTTGAGACAAGGTCTCTCTGGCCTCGCACTAGTGCCTTTTCTCTTCAGATCCCTCTCTAGCTGGGATTACAGGCCTGAAACACCAGACCCAGCATGACTAACTATTTGATTACATAATGCCATGAAAAAGAAATTCCACTTTGGAAGCTTTAACCTGAGCGTGTGACAGAAGGAGAAGACAATTACTCTAGCCTTGAAATCAGCATTATAGTACATTCTCATTGTATGTTTGATTCTGCTTTTATTTTCTTTCCCTTAAAGGAACTTAATAAAGTTGCATGGGAATTGAACAGATATGTATTTCCTTTCCTTTTAGCCCCTCCTCTCCTTCTTCTCCATCTTCCTCCATGTTTTCTATCCTTCTATGAACTTTATGCATTTATTTGGGAAGGATAAAGGGTTGAGTAGCTCTGGTGCTTGGCTCTGGGGCTCCCTCTTCTGTCATTTTTGAAAAACAATAAGAATCATTTTTTTAATCCATATTTCTTATGCTAATGCTGCTGCTCCTTCCTCCCTAGAATTCTCAGCCTGTTCTGTTCTCTCTTTCTTGGTGCCAGCAGTGAAGCAGTAATTAGAATCTTACAACAGTTTGCCTAGAGAGATGTGGATTCCCCTTAGGGAGGGAGGTTAGAGGTCAGTTCCTCTTTGTCCAGCATCAATGATATATTGGAATGAATGGCCTTTTATGTGTATGGTCCATAGCTTTAGAGAAAGGTAGCACATGGGACATGAAGGCTGATGAAGGGGGAGTGAGAGCTGATGCTGGCTGAGTTCCACGGACCCATTCCCAGAAAATCGGGCATTATTCTGCACTGTATATGCCTGGGCTCAAGATCCATTTTGTGATCCCTGAAAACCTAAGTTTGAGGGCAGCTTGTTCCATTGTGCCCAACAGTCACTTGGGTAGCTGCCAAGTCCAACTCTGAAGAACATACCACCAAAGCAGTGCCTAGAGTTAATGGTCCCTTTTCTGTGTATCTCGGATTGTGTTCAGTTCCAAAAGCTTTGGCCTTTAGGGAGTAAACATAGTAAACAAATGAGCAGATTGTGCTTTTATTAAACCAAAAATTGCATGGCTCAGCTGAGTAAGCACCAGTTGATAGTTACTAATGAGAAAATGTTTCAGGCCAAGAGCTGCATTTTGATTACATGCAAATTCCACCTGATCAATTATATTAATGCGTCAGAAAATATCAAGACTCTGTGTCATGAGACTCAAGGGATTCTCAGTATATGTTCTGAAAATAACACTGATTTGTAGGGATAATATATATGGGGAGAGATAGGGATTTAGTTATGGATCTGTGGAGTCCCCTCAAATATTTAAGGATGCCATTCTGAATCTGATGCCAGATGGAATCACTTAATGTAACCCGAACCCACAACAGTGAGCTACAAAAGAAAGCTAGACAGTTACAGCAGGGTGGGGTAAACGTGCCTGAATGTCTGCCTTAAAAATCCCTCTGAATGAAATTGTGAAACACTAACATTGGGAAAGCTGTGTGAAGGTAACTGTATATTTCTAGAGAAGATTCAGCTAAATGACATAGTTACATCCAATTGATTAAGTGACATATTGTAATATGTCTTTAACGTACTGCTTCAGATGAAGTCTTCACACCTTTCCTTCCTTGTAAAGCTAAATATATATACACATATATATATGTGTGTGTGTATATATATATTTATATATATATTTATACATATATATGAGAAATATATGTATGTGTGTGTATATATACACATATATACACACACATATATACATGTATACACACACACACACATATATATATAATATATATATACATGTATACACACACACACACACACATGCATATTTCTCATATAGTGCCCCGATATCAATGAAAGACTAGGGTTTTCTTGCCATTCTATAATTCTGTTTTCTGACACAGATTGTACATCAACCAAAAACTTCTGCTCCCACAAAAATATTTTGAGTATTTCTTCTCTCAAAAAAGTAAACAAAGGAACAGCGCCAGATTTTCTAATTTCAACAAAAACACCAACAAGACAACACAGTGTTGAAACCTTAAGAGCACCATCACTTTCAGTTACACAACTTTCGAAAATGTCTGTCACAGTAAGTATTCTTTAAAACTCACTAAAGGAATTTTTAAATTCTGAGATAAGCAGCTGGGTTACCTGTGGTTGTGTGACATTAACAGAAGACCGTGCTCCTTCAGTCTAGGTTTGGTATGCTGGGAATATTCTTTGACAAGAAAATGGTGACATGCCCAAGTGTTTTTGCCAGCCTCATTGGCTGGAGGAGTTTGTCTCAGAATTCAAAGAATCCACTGATGTGGAACGGTCTTGACATTTGAATTTGAGTTTTGACATTCAGATTTATTGATACTCATTCCTCATCCCTGCACATGGAAAAGAAAGCAGTAACAAACTAGCCCAGGCAATGCCAGGTGGACCCCAGGGAGCTGCAAAACACCAATTTCTTAGGGCTGCAGAAGCAGACTCGGCATGGATTTGAAGGCACAGATGAATGTTGTCCACAGGGACACGGGAACCTGCTCAGTTTCATTTTAGGGGAAAAAAGAACAGGTGGTATATCTCTCACTTTCCTGTCTCCACAAAATCACTTTCTTTGGCCTGAAGCGCACTTCTAAAACTTCTAGCTCCTGGGAAAATTCCCACTCCTCTAAGAAAGAGCAGCTCAGAAAGAGACTCCTGCTCATTACCTAGACAACATGATTGATCTCTTTATACACCCTGGGTATGATATGCTGCCCTTTAAAATGGATCACTCAAGAAGCACTTCATTAAGTAATGAGGATTGAGTTGGCAGTGAATCATTGTTCTTCCACAGAAGTCAGTGGGGGAAAAAGAGAGGGCACCTGTCCATTGCAGTTGGGCAATCAGTGCAAGGGTGAACGAGGTCAAGGAGACTGTAACAGCACCATGGTGTCTTGTCATTTTAACCACAAGGCACAGAGGCACACAGTCTTGGAGCAAAAGCAGAAAAATGAGACGTACAGAAAGCATGTGTATATGTGTGTGTACATGCATGTGTACACACACGGACATGTACAGAGGAGAAGTGGCTGGAGTAGAGAACATGTAGACATTTCCTTAAGAGAGTAGCATGATGACGATGTTGAGGCTAAGGGGAAAAAAAGCATGGTACATTTAAAAATCTGAAAGCAATTCTGAATGGTATGTTTTGATTACAGGAAGATACACCAGAAGAGTCGAGCTAGAATCAACAATTCACAGAAGGTTCAGATAAATGCAATGTTTGAAAATCAATGGAATTGCTTTTTTAGATTGTTTGTCTACTGCTTCTAGTTCCCCCGGTCCAGGATGGAAACCTGATCTGTTTTCAGACAAGACTGAATATGACCTCATCTGCTATAATAAGGGAAAAAGCCTCCCCTAACCTTGCAACATAATTACAGGTCAAATATGGAGAAAGTTTACTACTCAATATAAAATATGGGATTGTAGAATTTTGGCTTGGAAGATGTGGATATCAATATCTTCCTCTGACCTTTGGGCATGAATCTGAATAAACTGTCCCTAAGAAACATTTGCAATAATTTTGTAAAGATTTTTTAAAGCCAATTAAAATAAAAGCAAACTAGTGAATCTGTTCACATGTTTGAGCCTAGAACGCTGTATCTACTGAAGAGAGTGATTTTCCTTACCCGAGACAAAATAATTAATTGTTTCAATTGTGTTTTGTGTTATGTATAGCACAGGACTCACATTGATAAGGAAGGTCAGACTAAGGGAACATTGGAATCTGACCTGAGTGTTGTGGAAATGAACAGAAAAGTTCTAAGTGGTGAACAACAAGACTGTCCTGTTGGTAGACAGTCTGAAACTCACTCTGAACCAAATGGCACAGACTAATCATTTCCAGGTCTTCCCTATTAAGTAAACTATAAACATCAAATATAATACTATAGAAACTATAGGAGGACTCTGAGAGGTAGAAAGGGGAAGGTAGCCTGGCAGGGGGGTAACCACAAGACTACTGAAGTAGCACTCTTCCAGCCTCTTCAAGTTGCCATTCAACAAAAGATCAGGCTTGGCATCTCTAGATCCCCAAACCATCAGAAGAAAGCAGATCCAGTGAGCCCCTCCTACCCCTTCTGAAGTATCCTACCAACAAGATCTCAAGCCAAGTGCCTTCTGTTCCTGAAACTGGAACCTCATGAGCACCACTACTAAGGGGTACCCCAAGAAGCCTGGAAGCAAAGGCAGAAATAAGGTAAGAGCCCATGGATGCAAGAGGCCAGGTAATGTGTTCTGCCAGGGTCCTGCTAACAGCTAACAGCCTGGGGCAATGCTTTCTCTTTCCATGAGTAGTATCAGCAGAGATGAACAAAGGCATTTCGACAGTAGGCAACCTTCATAGACAAAAATAGCATCTCAAAGGCCCTGAAGGGTTTGTTGTCATTAAATCTATAACCTACACAATTAGCGAAGCTTCTACACTGCGCATCTTAAAGTAGGAGAAGTCTGTTTAAAAGAGTACATTGCTAACTCTAACATTCAGAGTCTTCCAACATAATGCCCAAAATGCCTAGACTATGATCGCAAATCAGTTCTCATACTCAAGACAGAGAGACACAGCTAGAATGTAAGGAAGTATGGAAAAAATGGGGAAAGTTAGAATCAAAGGGGAAATAGGAAGTAAGTCAGAGAGAAAGGAAAAATGAAGCTGAGGAGTGGATGTCAGAATGTACGTCCAGGTGCCTAAGCAGCCATCACAAATAACAAACGACGGAAGTGCTTCAACACAGTACTACAAATACCTTTGGAAGAATTTAAAAGAAAATAGAAAGTTTGACTAGAAAGGAGTATAAAATATAAGCATATTAAAATTGTGATGTAGAAAAACTCACTAACCACAATAAAACACTTACCTAGGATAGGACGCAAGATGGGATCAGTGAACCTACAGATACAGCAGCGGGGGATTGCCTGGGATGTTGGTTAGACATCGGGAAGGCTATGGAAAGCCTATTCCATGGGCTAGCACAAGAGTCAAAACTACGTGATTGGCAGTGGGAAAGGCAACTGGGTAAACTCTGAGTTGGCTTAAATGGAGAATAAAATACAAATATTTGCTTCCACATGTTTGTAAAATAAGGAGAGTTCAGCATGGTCGCTCAGGCCTGTAATCCCAGTACTGGAGGTGGAGGCAGGAGATTGCAAGATTGAACCCACCCGGGGTTAGGGGTACACAGAGAGTCTGTTCGTCAATGTTGACATAAATGTCAGTGAAGATTTTGAGAAGAAAAGGAAAAAAGAAAGAAAACATCCTATCTTAATTTCTTTCCTTGTGGGTATTTTGCTGAGGTGGAAATCCTGGTATGTAAGACACTTTTATTGTAGTGAGTCACTGAGCTGTCCACTAATCAGGAGGATACAGTCTAATGTTGATCCTGGAAAGCATGAAAATTTTAATGACTTATTATTATAGTTAAAATTATTAAATGAATTATTTTATTTTTCTCTGGAATCTCAGAATATTATACTCTCATCAAAGTCCTGCTTGGCTAAGCAAATATATACTAACAATTAACAACTTACCAAACTGCTAGTGATCAGGCAGACTAGACTCCTGGACCATACTTATACTGGACCAAGTATAAGACTAAGTAATAATAAGCTAATAATCCTAAACTATCAATAAATACTCTTGATTCCACAACCCAGAAGTCAACCCCACCTCAGCAATTAGTTTCTATGACTTTAGTTCCAACATCATTGAATAGTCCCTAAGATACTGACCTTGTTTTATGTTTTCTAAAATTAAGAAAATTTAAAATATTTTATTTTTAAACATTCAAAGAAATATAACAGGAATATAATTCAGTTAGATTACGAGAATTCTCAACAATTAATCTATACTACATGATAGTTTATATTATTTCCATTTGTACAAGATTAGCAAATTGTCAGAGAAGCAAAAATAAGTAACAAAATTATCTGTATAATAGCTTCTGGTATATTAACGTGATAACCCCTCACTTCATCCTAACTCACCCCAAATGAGTGGACTGAGGTCCTTTCCCCATTTTCCATTCCTGTAAGAATCCAAGACAGATTCTTAGATCGTCAGTTCCAAGGTTCTCTGCCTCACAAACCAAGAGTTTATTAGCATTCTCAATAAGACAAGTTATGAGATCCCAAACCAGAGATACATACAAAACCCATGGGAAACAACTGCCAGTTGTTTTCCCCTTCATTCTGATAAGTATCCTATTAGAAGACCCAGACTCCATCTTCCAGAGAACTCCTGAATATTCTCCCCTTGAGCAGCACATCAAAGGCGGAATCCAACTATCTGTCTAGTGGCTGTCCCTCAAGGAGGACAAAGAGATTCTTGCCATTGATATCCCTAGAGAAGTCTCAATCTCAATGCATATCTCAGTGATCCTTTGCACTATGAAGTGTTTCTATGCTCTGGCATCCATTCTGATAATGTTCAGATTGCCAAGATGTACTCTTGATATTTGATTTATCCCTCCTTCAATCTGAGCACTGCTAAGTTTCTCCTTGGTGTGTTGAGCCTAGAATCTTCCTAAATTTTTACAGCATAGAAGTCCAAGCCAACACATTCAGGCACAGACAGACGTTATTTCTTCATAAGTCACTTTAAAGAATAATCATCATCATAGGTATATGCAGAAAAATGTGTATCCAAGAGTACAGCTTTGAGTAAGGATGTGAATGAGTCTATAACAAAGGCTTTAACAAAGAGATCATGATGAGAAATAGCATTTTTCAAGCTATATTTAGGTATTTGATATTTAGCTAATCTTTCTCAAATACTTTACAAATAAGAAAAATTATGGAATTTTTGAATGGGTTTTCCAAATCAATATAATTAAAGTTTAAGTTTTCAAATGTATAATTTAACGAAATTAAAATACACATATTCACACTTTTATTTTGTACTTTAAAACAGGATGAAAAATAAGGATATATTCAAAACTATACTTAAGGTCAGAATAATATAAATGTTATATAGTAGCAGGTTTGGAGCTCATGGGAGCCACGCTTATCCCGCAAAGCCAATGTCCTGTAAAACCAAGAACCAAAAAAAGAGACTTCAATTAACCACCAGAAGAATAGGGCCTCAGTCTTGTTCTGGGCCAAAGAGGAGAAGAAATGGTATCCTTAACTGCCCAGAAGGTCCTTAATCAATAACTATCTAAACCTGACTTCAGGAACTCAACTTTCTCAGATTACTACCTAGCAGGACACTTCTTATACAGTACAAATCTTCTGTTTGTTTCTTATACACCATTGCACCCTTCTGTGAGAGTCAATCCATATGAGTTGTCAATCACCTAGACAGGACAAAGTCCCCATGGACATGCTGCTTGTTCAACAGACTGTAAAGATAATATAAAACTTGCCTGACATACAGCTCAGAACGGTGGACTCTGGCCACTGTATGTGTTCATCCCTTCAGTCTGTACTGATAAATTCTATCTTCACCACTACCCTTTGAGGGGCTCTTCTAAACCCATTTAAAGCCAATGGGAGTTAAGATTTAGATCCAGGAGCATCAAGACTCACCCATTAAAAGGCTCAACTCTATGCTTCCATTAAATATATTGACATCCTATAATAGGTACAGAAAGTTTTGATTTTATAATTTATCACTAGCTCAATTATACTCTATGGATGAAATTCTCTGTAAAATAAAGGCCAGATCTGCATTATACCACTGATTACCTTTCCATAATAGGTAGCAGTCAACATAGTCCTGCAATTCTCAATCATTTTATTACCTGCGTATAGGTAAGTGAGTATATGCAAATGTCACATTTTGTTACATTCATGCAGGTTATAGAGAAAGTAATTATATCAGTCCACACATAACGATGGACAGTTTTCTTGACTCATGCTAGTCATGCTTGGACATCTGACTTTCCCAAGCTGGCATTTCTGCTCTCACTGTAGTCTACTGCTCATTTCTTCAATGTGCAAAGCATATATTTGCAACCAACAGCCCTTCACTGTAGACACACACCCTTCCAAATCACAGCAGTATTAACTGTTTTTCACTTGCATATTTTAACATGGCAATTGTGTTCATATTTTTCCTAAATTCAGAAAATTATACAAAATTACTGAAAAATAGTAAGTCAAAATCCAACCCAGAAACAACTGGAGTAGATATTTGAAACTCGTGTAAAATAAGCTAAATGTATTTTATACCCTTTGTGAAGTATACTTTTAAGGTAAAAGCCAGTGCAGTCAGGAAATCTGGAAATCTGGATTGACTCTATTTAAAGCATTAGTGGGTCATTGTAAAGTAAGGCGCTAGCAAAGAGGACTCGTGTGAATTATTTAATACTTGAGTTAGTATGCATTAGAACTTAGAGCTCAGGGTTTGGCTCTAATAATCACAGGACACAAGCTATTTATTTCAGCGTTCTACCTCTGTGGAAATCTCCACACACTTGGGAGCACAGCTTTTGTCCTTACGGACTGATGACATGATGAAGATCCCCCAGTGGCTTTACCTGCAATGCTGCTTCTATGATCAATTACTTCTTAAAGTGCACTGTCTTAAATACACAGAAATATGGATCATTGTATTCTTATTTATACTCAAGTTGCTCGGGGAATACGGTTAACTAGGGAGCAAACTCATGCCTCAGAAGTGTAGATGTACAACGGCAAAGCTATTTTGAAGCATGCAACATGAAGCCATTCTCTGTAGATTTAATAGAGCTTAAATTGGAATTTAAATAGCTTAAGAAGCCAGGAAATCTATTTTATTCAAGTGAAAATGAGGCAGTGAAGCTCCATTTAAGACAAAGTGGGATATTTTATGCCATTCAAATAGTTAACAATGTTAACTATTACCAATGGGAAAAATTCTGTGTTATGTGAATAAATTCACAGAATGATACAAAGACTGTTTGACAGTGAGGTTAGAAGAGGTATGGAGTTCCTATAACTAACTGGGGCTACGTAGATCATTGACATGGCAACATAAACCCTAGGACAACTTCTGTTAAAGATATATATATACATATATATATATATATATATATATATATATGTGTGTGTGTGTGTGTGTGTGTGTGTGTGTGCATATATATGTGTGTGTGTGTGTGTGTATATATACACATATACATGCACACATACCCATACATTATATATTTATAGTCTTTCCGTCTACAGGTACCATTAAAATAAAATATATACTCAGCTATAGATGACATATTTATAGCAATCTGTTCCCTTCCTACACCTGTCCCAGGCTCAGAGACCACTGTGGAAGGTGAGGCAGAAAGAACGGTAAAGGTTGGAGGATGGACAGGAGCGATATGGAAAGCAAACGTACTAACAATGACCTGGACAATGCACCAGTGAACTCAGCAGCTGTGGTTAACTGAATAGGATAAATCAGACAGTGACATCAGCAAGGATGAGGTAAGGGCACTGGTACTCCACCCCTAGCTTAGGTGCTACTGGTAGTTAATGGGTGCTAGTGGGAAGAAGAGTCACTTCTTTTCCGTGGGGTGGTCATTAGTAGGTTGTCCACCACACTGAAAGATCCCACACGGTGAGTGTACAGGCAGCACTAACTGGAATTTTTTGGTTAAAAATATAAAAATTTTAAAAATATGAAATTGAGAGTGAGATTTGTTAGAAGTCCTGGGAGGAATTAGAAGGAGGAGTAATATGATTGAGATACGGTGTGCACACATATGAAATTTTCAATGATAAAACAGATTTTAAAGCTACTGCAAATAGGGGGTTAAAGACCAACATGGTATAAGGAATTTCTACCAGTTCTCAAGTCTGTGAGTCCATGAGAGAAGAGAACTGTAGCCATTTCACTAAGGTCAGAGAAGCTCTGCCTTGAGCAGAGTTCAGAAAGTAGACAGCAGACTAGAGAGAAGCTCAGACAGGAGCATGTCAGCACACAAAAAATATAAGGAAAACTGAGGTTACATAGATCAAATGAGGAATAAAGGGGCTCGCTCCATAGAACCGGAAACTTCCCCTCTGCTATTGTCCCTAGACTCAAGGCACAACATGGAGCAGTAGCCACCAGACTTTAGATAAGCAGTTGAAAACAATCTCAAACAAACAAACAAAACACCAACAACAAACAAAACACAAACAAAAAACAAAAAACAAAACACCAACAACAAACAAACAAACAAAAATCCCTGCAATGTCAATGGCATTCTGAGAAGGGACATACTTATAGATACTGGTTTCAAGTGAAGTATCTTCACATGAAGATGTTCTAGGTCAACAAGACGTTATTAATGTTCTATAGAGTGCTCCCAGTGTACTTCTCAAATCACGCACGGAGACAGAGTGTAAAACACTTGGACTGAGAGGCTGAAGCAGAAAGATCATGAGCTTTATGCCTAGCTTGAGCTACAGAAAAACAAAAGAGGAGAAGGAGAAGAAAAAGGAGAAGGAAGAGGAGGAGGAGAAAGAAGAAAAGAGGAAAACAAAAAATCTAAAAGAGTGATAGAATAAGGAAACAAGCATCAGATTATCAGACCAAAAAAACATACTACACACTTGTGTGCCCTATATATTCATACACACACACACACATATATAAATATAAGTAAATATATATATATATATACATATATATATATATATATGCATGCCCTGCTTTCCTTAAGTTGGTTTTCTCGGCTATTTTGTCCCATCAATAAGAAAAATGACTAAACAGGCAGTTATTTGATACAAGGAGGTCATCAGTGGATTACCTGATAAGAGACTTAATCTGGGATAAGAAGGGACAGTTTCTAGGAGCCATATGGCAAGAGGGCTCTACCTCCATTCCCTGGTCCCTTGAGCAGGACCATAATTGGTGTGGGATAAGGAAAGCATGGGCTCTATCCCCATCCCCTGGTCCCTTGGGCAGGACCATATTATTGGTGTGGGATAAGGAAAGAATGGGCTCTACGCCCATCCCCTGGTCCCTTGGGCAGGACCATAATTGGTGTGGGATAAGAAAAGGATGCTAGACTAGGACATTTGGAGTTCAATAACATGTAGTGAGCATCTCTCACCCTGACTGACCTTTGCAAATTACAAAATACAGCACTCATTCCTCTCTATTGTGTTTTACTTTCATTTGAATATAAGCAACTTTGTATGGATAAAAGTAATCCATTTTAAAAAGTAATTTTTTTTCTAAGTCTTTTGCTTTAGACTTCTTCCTTAAAAGCTTTGTCAGACCCTTTCTGTCTTCATCCGCATTGCCTGAGCAGCACAGTAAACAAAAGATGGCCCAGCAGAGGGCACGAAGAAGGCTGCCTCTCAAACGTTTCTTTCTCCTGCTTTATACACTGCTTGGTCTCTGCTGTTTAGTTTTGAATATTCATACAAAAAGAAAAAAGAAAAAATTTTTTCAAGTAAATTGTGTCCCATTACCTATCAAGAATACATCAACAAATGTATCAAAATAAGTATTTTTTTGCAAAGTCTAGAACCTTTAATCAGCGATTTGCTTTCAGGAGTCACTTCAAGGCAACCAGAAGCTTATATATCAAAAGAGCATTTAAAAAGAGAGTTTTTCTTCAAAGAAATAGGCACATCAGAGCAATTGAATCGAAAGTAAGAGGGTTTAACTTCTGCAAAGCAATATTATTCCTCCTGAAATGAAAGTCTTGAACACACAAAATATGAATAGAAATCAAAACTTGTATTAAATTTTATTACATAGAGATGACTTGCTATGTCTGTTAAGGGATGACATTTCAAAATAATTCAAAAAATCATGTTCAGATAGATGATATTTGTTCATACCACAAATGAAAATCCAGTCTACAACCCTTGCTCCTATATTATGAGAACGTAAATATTTACGTGCACACCACACGGTTATTCCAGAACAAGACATTAAATTCTTTCAGGACATTTCAATCAGATGGAAGCAGAATGGGGAAAAGAATTAATTACTTAATATTTTGACAGGACCTTTCGCTTTACTCATCTCTAGTTTTTTACTCGGTGCCGGTTTTCTTTTTCCCTAAAGAATGCTACTTAGTGGACGGTGAAGGAATTCCTGAGTAACTAGAATTCTTAAGTTTTCATTTCCATCCACTACTCACAAACTTGAACAACTCGTCCCGATTTACTTTTGGTTTCTTTATTTCTAGTATTTTCTGTTAGACTTCCAATATTCGTATCGTCATTCCAACTGACAAAGTTCTTGGCTCAAACCTGTACATGACACCACATATGTATGCCCATAGCCCAGAAACATTGATTCAGGCTACCACAAATACCATGTTACAAGGTGGTAACAGCTTTATGGAGTTCCTATGGTAATTGAAAAATAAAAATCATAAATCAACATATTTTTCAAAAACGCTGGTGAAAATATCTGCTAGGCGAGTGGGTTATAGCAAAGAGAGGGGTCTGTTTATACATTCCAAGTGGATATATCTAATCATCCAAGGATGTTAGGGTATACAGAGAGGTGACCGTAAATGTCTGTATGTAGGGATAAGATAGCTGAAGATAATTTGGGTTTGGACCTTCCAATTCCCCAAAACCATTGAAGTTCTAATCAGCCAATCAGCCTTGTAGAAGTTTTATGTATGTGAAGCATAAGTATTATCATGCTCAGTTACACTTAACTAGTCATCGATATCATATTTACAAATGTTTAGGCCCCATCATTAATTTTGCATTGTAACATATATAAATCTTTAATATTTTAAAATTCTCCATAATTATGAGAAAATAATTGTTTGCTGTTTAATTTAATTGTGATTAGACACTTTGCCTAATAGTAAATAGTGTATTTTTTTTATTATCTTAAAGCTATTATTAATCTTTAATTATCTAACTTACCAAGTATTTCTTGGCTTTTTCATGTGTTTATTTGGTTAATTTTAAGGCAGTCTACAGCTCTCAAATGGAAAAAAAATTCAGATTGTATTAAACTACCAATCAGGCATTTCTTTCTTTATGGTACTGATACCTTGGTATTGATAAATACTGCAAGAGTGTGAAGCAATGTGATTTAAATTACTTTATGTCATGATTTTCGACCATGAACGTAGCAGAAGCCATCTTTGTTGTTCATCAATCTCTGTCTCTCTGCTTCCTTGCTATATTCTCTCAAACAGACCAAGACTAATTGTACAGTTTTAAAAGAAAAGTTTCTATGACTATCATATACTATGTCAAATACTAATTTGTTTCATTACATTTGCTTATCTTATAGGCATGCTCATTTGCCATGCTACACATGTGGAGGTCAGGTGACAGCTTAAAGGAGTGTTCCCTCACCAAAGGGATTTCCTGGATCAAGTTTAGGTCATCAGGCTTGGCTGCAATCACCTTTACCCCAGGAGCTATCTTGCTAGTCTACTAGGTCATATTTTAAGCCATAAATTGTGCTGACTTTATATTACCCTTACAGAAGCAAATACTTTAGAACAATGCTTAATCTTAAGTACTTTTATAAAAATCATTCATTTATCATTGTGTCAGTCCTAATTATAATTAATATTTAAAATACCAATTATTTAAGAATAACTTAGGAAAAAAGGGAATTTAAGAATCGGGGAACTACAGAATGCAGCAGATTTATATAAAATAGCAAAGCGCAATAAGACTGGTCATCTGATAATAGCACACATGACCAAAAACCAGCTTGATTACTATGGAAGAAATTTAGGGAGGCATTTACTTAGTAAAATCTTCCCAGTTATTTGCGGACGACGATATTTGGGGACATTAAAGGTTATAATTCGTCATTCACAATTTTCATGGCTTAAACTTGTGTGTATGAGTGAATGTGTGTGTGTGTGCGTGTGCACACACGCACGCGCACACATGCACATACGGATGGCTTGCCAAATCATTCCATTGCTTGATCATATGTGAGATTGACTTCTGTTTTTAAAATTTTGCTGTCGATGCCAGGTTTCGTCTCTCACTGTGTTAGGCTTTTTAAATACACTGAGCTTCCAACCTATTTTCTAAACTTCAAAATAAATGTCAAGGAGTTGTTGTAAAAATGTTGGGATCCAGGGATATAGTTTCTTCGAATCTTTGCTTGGCATTTTAAATGTTCAGTCTCTTGACACGATTGCGTATCATTTTCCCCATTCATGATCGAAACACATGTCTATTTAAATCTCCAGTTTGACGTCTTCATTTTACTTTGAGATATTTGAATATATAACAAGGGCTATGCTGGTCCTTGTTTCTCTCCACCACTAGAAATTTTATAAACCAAACATAATTTCTTCATTGTTTTACACAATTCACTGATTTTTACATTTGTAAATGCCTTGACGTTTTAACTGTCCTCCTCCTGAAATTATTTCTGTTGTTCTCTTTTTAACCTTGAACATGACACATTTTCTAAGCGTTTTTCCCACACAATAGCTAATGGGTGGTGATCAGTTGCTAGTCATTTCTGAGTGAACTTTTCTTTGTTGCATTGATTTCCAGATTAAGCCACTGACTGCTTGGAACTGTTCCAAGTTTGGTTTCATGTGAAAAGATTTGGATCAGCTTTTATTTAGCCATTTTTGCTTCCAGTATTTTTTTCTTTTTAGCCAAGACCATAAACTATAGATTAAATGTTTTACTTTCAAAAATACTGTTCCTTTATTATAATTAATTTAATGTATTCCTCAGATATATTTTTTAAAATTATCTGTTTTAAATCAAAGATTTGATAATGAGGGATGAAAATTAATTTAGCTTAATGTTTTTAATTTATAATTTATTTTCATTTAAGTGTTTAATATTTTAGTTTTTTTACTTGATACTTTAATTTATCTGAGAGCTTTGTTTCTTAAATATAAAATATAACTAGCTGCTTTTATGTAGGCACTCAAGTTTCCTAGTGTTATTTCTAAAAAAATTTTTGCTAGTTCTGATAGTTTTTTATTAATCCCTAATTTGATACGCTGCATTATATTACATTTAATGCTCTTAGGAATAGCATATTTTGCCTGTTTTGTACAATTGCTCATATATTCTCATTGTATATATGCCTGTATTTATAGTACATATTTATGTGTGCATGCTATTTCTATATATATTCAATAAAAGCAGAGGGCTATATAATATTCTTCCCATAGAAATATATGTTAAAATTGTATTTTCCAACTACCTCTGGCTAAATTGGTAAGGTTTTGTATGCTGATACTTTTTTGCTCTCCAGTTTTAATGGCCAGTGTCTTATTTCCTTGGTAGACAGCTCATAGCCCCTGAGAGAGAACTCCAACCTTAAACTGATTTTCTTTTAGGCTGGCATTTCACCATCTTCGTGATGTTTTATTATAAATTAGACTGATTTTTTTTTTTCCTTCTTGGCACACGTAGTTGTTATTTTAAGCTAATTTTAATTCAAATATTCTTTACACTATTTCTGAGCTGCGTTCTGTATTCGCTTTTATATCTGGCCCACTGACTTCTGTGAGTTTAAGAATAGAAGTTTCTCATTTTCCTGTCTTGTTTTGCTGTGCATTTTCTCGGGAGATCCCTGTCATCGGGAATGAAACACCATCACTGCCTACTGGAGGTTTCTATGAGAAGTTCCTATGGGAATTTTTCTGATTTAACTTTACTGGGACTCCTTCTTACCTGGATTAGGAGTGGTTTATATGCTACTCTTCAGCCTACCCCAAAGGTGTCTATTCTGGAAGACAAGGGCTAATCCAACTGGAAACCACAAGTGCACACTTATGGGTGACACAGGAAGATCTCTCAAACATGTGGTGTAACCAGGAGCAACAGGAAGTTTATTCTAGAACTTACTTCGCATGCTGCCATCCATTATGGACTTACAGCTTTACTGTTGAAATTCATATACAGTCCCTCAGATACAATTCCAAGGAGATTTCTTTAAATGTTTCCTCCTTTGTTCCTTCCTTTTTTTTTCTCCTTTCTTTTCTTCTGCTCCTTTCAGGAACAGAGTATTCTTATTTTGCTACTTGTTTCCATTTTTAAGTGATCCAGATATATTGAAGAGATTTTATTAAAAAGAGAAACGTTTTCGTAGGCATTTTCTTTCAAGAATGTATGTCTATATATTGTGTACCATCATCTGAGCCCACTTCAACATGTATCTACCACCTATGCCAAGGGCTCTGTGCACAGGATCAAGTGCTGTTGTTGTCCTGGTACCTGAGGGACTTTTAATATAATGCATAGCAGCCTTCTGGCTATATGACTTACTCTGCTTACACTATTCCTCTTACATATGCTAATCTGGTTTGATTGAGGTAGGTTTACCTCTTTCATTTACTGTCATAACACTTCATTTTTTCCTTACATTCACAGAACTAAATAGGCCAGTCCTTTAAAAGAACCAGACATACCTGGCTATTTCATACTCTCTGTGTGCATATATAGCATGGGCAAGGTAGCTTTCCACTAGTTTCTCATGCTGAAATAATTTTCGTATTGTTCCATTTATTCACCCGATACAAATTTTATTTGGCAGTAAGGAAAATGGACATCTATAGATTGCTGACTTAATCAGTGAGGTACAGAAGAAGGGCAACCAGGAACCACCAGATGCCTGTCCTTTAAATGCTGTCATCGTGACAATTTGCTTCCATAGTTTTTTAATGAGAATACGAAGGTGAGACTGAATTTTACCTCCCTTGTTATCAAGCTAGTCACATTTTTAAAATTTCTTATTATTGAAGGGGCAATTTTGTTTTCACTGAGATACTTTGTTGTGTCTAGGGACACAAACATATCTCTAATTGTTGATCTGGCCATTTACAATATGAAGAACAAATATCCTTTTGACTTTTAAGTCCTAAATTGCTCTTCCAAACTTACTTTCTGACCAGATGTTCAGGAAACTTCCTGATCTTAGAGTGTCATCCACAGTTCTGCCTCACACCCAGCATCACAGATACTTGAAAAACACAAATTCCGGCAAGTTACTGGGGCATAAAAGTCAACCTCGAAAGTGACAATAAAAGCAGAATCAATCTTGTAACCTTCAGCAATCTTCCTTCCACCTCAACTGCAGTAAATCAAGGCTACTTCCTTTCAGCTAGGGTATGATGGACCATTTGAGGTGAAATAATTGTCATTCACATGGGATGTTTCGACCAAGTTCACTGCTCTATAGTATTAACATACAAAGAACAGATTTGGAAAGATTTACAAGTCTGGAAAGATACTGAACAAAACCAGTCAAACTCAAACCTGCAAATGAAAACAATTTACAATCTAACGTCATTAAGAAAATGAATTTGATGAAAATGTATCTGAACCAAATTAAATATATGCAATCTATTAGAAAAACTCGGAGAACTAGATGTTCTTCCTTTCATTAGACATATGAAAACCTTTCTGTTTACCAAATTCTTGATTTTCAAATATTCAAATGCATAAAAATATTTCTTGCGTGAACACCTTGACAAAAATGACCACTTCACATACACACACACACACACACACACACACACACACACACACACACACACACTTTCCTAGACGGAGTATGGTAATGCACACAGCTCTTTTAGTCTCCGTTCTAAGTGATAAAAAATGACAGCAAGAATAACAGAATAATAAAAGAGAAATGGGGAGGGGAGTAGATATACATCTCGATTCTAAAGCACTTTCTGAGAAGTAAGACAGTCGTGTCAAAATGAACTGAACTTGTATCACTATAGACTCGAAAGTAATCACAAGTCCAACTTGCCCAGACAAGTCCATGCACCTGGTGCCTATTTATTCTCTAATACAGCTCTTGCTTATAAATCCTGAATTGTTCTCTAATTAGGTTGACAATCACAGTTAACATTATTCTTCATCCAACGAGCTTCATAACTTATTTTGATACTGTGGGAATTTCCAGTATTTTAGATTTACCTCCTGCAGGTGATCCTTGTCATGGGTGTTTCTCTGCAAGGAATTCTCTTTTCCCAAAGGATATGCCAGTTAGATGGTATTTCTTTTCTCATCCAAACTCCTAAGGTAGGACTCTAATCACCTGATTCATCTATTACTACCTACCTTCAATTTTTTACTTCTTTCCCTGTTTTTTTAAATCTATATATCTCTAACTCAACACATGTACAAGGAGTTATTTGATTGTTGGAATAGTGCCTGAGCCACAGCTGTTCAACGAATGAATGATCCTAACAATCCCCATCCCACATTCTATTTCTTGTATTTTTATAGCATTGTGAGTGTTTACTTGCATAACACTTAGAGTAATGTTTAATTAAACGTGTTTTCATTTCATTTCTTTTTATTTGGCTTATGAGGACAGGATTTATCTATTTTCTTTTTAAACTCTCGAAGAATTTCTGTTTTTTTATTAAAAAAAAAATAAATACTATCTATATGTGCTTTACGCTTGGCAAATATAGATAGACATACAGCACAAAAATTGTGGCGTATGAAATGCAACTAGAAAGTCCAATTTGAATAATTTCTGGAACACCACAGAACCCTCCCTGACAAGCATCTCCCATCATTGGATAATAGTTCAATATATGGTTTCTTTCTCTTATGTTTCCTCTCTCCAGTAAGATTTTATGACCATTTAAGGTCTTTGCGCCTTTGGTAATTTTAAATAATTGAAAACAAGATTGCTTACTTTACCCTTTAGTTTGTTCCCTATAAAAATTTTTGACATTTATGTCAGTTTTGAAGTATCAAAAGGGTACAAACACAATCCAGAAGCAGTGTTAAGAATGGAGTCTTTGGGAAGTGTCTAAGCTTAGCCAAGATCCTAAGTAGAGAGCACCCATGACTGGAGTGGTGGTTTATGAAAGGAAATGATCAACAGACATCAACATACACACCCATGCTCCCTATCTCTCACTGAGCAAGGCCCGCCCCTCCCTGAGACTCTGAGAGGAAGAAGGCCGTCACAAGATTCAAGCCCTAGAACTTGAACTAGATCTGTTAGCCAAAACCTCGTTAAAGCTTACTTCATCTGTAGTAGTCTATAACTGACAATGAAACACAGACGAAGACACCTTGTAAATACATTAGTTGTTCCAGTTTCTGACAGTGCATATATAGTACAAAGAAGCTCAATCCATACTCACATACCAGCCTGTATCAAGGAACCTCAGTTTCCTTGGTAGCATATGACATCCTAAATTTGGGCTCCCTGAAATTTCTGGTAATAATATGAACAAGAGCTATATATTGTTTTCCAAATTATCGCGGGGAAAACATAACTCCAATGCCGGCCAAAACTCAGGCTTGCAGATCTGTTATCTGTTGTCTCAGGCATGCAAACACTGTTGATCAGACTAGACAATAGTGGGAAGAGGGTCCCTAATTGTAAACGGGAACGTTTTTCCATCCCACCATTTTCCCTGACTCTGCTGTGAATCTATTCCATGTACCTGCTCCCAGTCTCACATACAAGATTCTAGAGAGAACTCAGGTTGGCATGTGCATATCTTCTCAAGCCATATCCAGCTCATGGCTCATAACACCATCTCCCCTGTCTTCAGAACCGAGGATCATAACTGACATGGGTGGGTAAGGGTGATCAAAAGAAGATGTTGAGGCAGAAATCTATAGGTTGACTCCCTGTTTGCAGAGAATAACAAAAGCTACATTGGACATGTTTAAGAAGGTTCAGGAACTTGATGGCTATTGTCTGTGAACACAACTGATAGTAGCTGGAGATGGGGCAGACATATGTGAAATAAAAGGCTACATATACTCGTTGTGGCTTCTTCACATAAGTCACCTTCTCTGATCCTGACCAAAGTCCATTCCTCTTACCACCTTCCTACCTTGCAACAAACCGCTAGTAACATGACAGTAACCCACAATACACTGAGTCTTTTAAAAAGCAGCTGCATACATTAGGATTTGTTTTGTTTGATCAAAATCAGACTTCTCAACACCTTGTAAGGTTATCATGTACACGTGGATTCGGTACGAATTTATCTTAAAGGTTCTTTTAGCACAAATTTTTGGCCAAGATACTTATCCTAGCAGCCATTGTAGCTTTCCCCTGGTGACATCTTTGTCTCATTCCCCCCAAGTGCATGCAAAGTAACAGGATTCTTCAAAATATACAGACAGGGGAGCCCATTTCTGACCAATTCTGCATTACCTAGGGGAGAAAAAAAGAACAGGGAATTCAAACCTCTTTGTGAGGTTTTGGCCAATAGATGCTTGCTCCAATAAAGTGGAAAGGAAGGAGAGACCAAGAAGACAAAGGATAGAGAAGGAAAACACGGAGGGTTTTGGAGGAATGCTTATTTTCTGAGCGTGAAGCCATTCCAGAGAGATCATGAGCCGCAAATTAAACAATCCTTCAGCAAGAATTTTGACAAGGAAATTTCATTAGGGATTTAAATCTTGATGGAAGCTCAAGTTACTGCATTAAGATATGAAAATTGTGCAAATATTGTTCCTCAGAATGATGTTTGCCGCAGGTCATTGGGTTTCAGTCAATGAAATTTAGAGTGATAAATGTCCTGTTGAAAATAACTAGCAGAGGAAAGGATCCAGGAGAGGGAGAAGAGAGCCCAGCAGTGAGGCGCTTAGGCCCTAGAGTCATTTGGAAGAGAAGCGAGATTCAGTGTTAACTGGCTGTGTGACCTTGAACTAGTGTCTTGTGCATCTCTACAGTCTAATTTCCACTCTGTAAAATGTGAGCAATTTCCACTTGTCTGTGATTGTGAAGATGTAATGAAATAATTCAGCCAAAGCCCTCAGCACAGCTCCCAGAATGCAGAACATCTAACTGCACACTCATAATGATGTCAGTGAAGAGGAGAGAGTGGGTTAAAATCTACTACCCAGCACTGACTGTCCCAGTCTGTATGCTAAACCAAAAGGTACCATCGTTGCTTCCACTCAGATGAGAACCGTGGGACTTAGAAGCTGAATAAACGTGCCACAGTTTAAAGGGGGAAGTAAATGGTAAACTGAATTCACTGCAGTGTTTTATGCATAAACATGTTATGTTCCCTCATTAGTTGGGAGGGTGTTCAGAGCTGACATCCCATTGTAGTAGTTTAGGTGACTCTTGCTAGCTACTTAGAAAAGGCTAGTGGAATGAATATATGACATCATATATGAACAGGGACCCATCTATGGATTCTTTATGTGGGAAATCCCTGATTTTGATTTCAAGGAATTCTGGCATTTTTATTCGTTCAGACATAGGTTTTTCTAGAAAACTTGAGGAATGAGAAAGCAAGTTAACACAATTCTGTAACCCCCAAAGCATAAAACAAAACAAAACAAAGCAAAACCCTCTTTGAGCAGAGCATATAAATAGCATAGAAAATAAATCTTTTCTAACTATTGATCAAATAATATGTATTTTTCAATCCTACATAAAAGCAATTTTCTGTTTTATGGTTACATATGATAAACACATTTCAGGCATTTGTCATTTTAGAGGAAGACCAGATATGAGAGACGTTTTAAAGACAAGCCTGTTGTGGGTTATGTCTAATATTTTCTTTCCCACCATTACTGCATTAAATTATCTTATGTACTCAGCTATGGAGGATCATAGGGAAGTTTGCTCTCTGAGGGACATATAGTCATGGGTGTGGGTCACACTCTCAACATTTGCATGGAGAGACTAAAGTTTGCCTTTACATTTGGAAATGTCTGTCATTCTCCTCATTGAATTAACATTCTGAATCCGACTGGATCACAACATTTGATTGGGTGCTTTAAATAGATACTCTTTTACCCACTTTGTATCATTTACAAGGTCTTAGCTATAATTCTGTACATGATCAATATTTTGCAGTCCTATATAAAGGCTTGTTGGTGTTTTAAGGAGGAATGAGCTAGTGACGTAGTGATAGGGCTTACTGGGTAAAGGCACAGCCTAAGTTCACTCCCAATGACTTACACGGTCAAAAGAGAAAAGCGACTTCCTCAATTTTTCCTCTGACCTGAATGTGATCATGGCATGTGTGTGTGTGTGTGTGTGTGTGTGTGTGTGTGCACATGAATACATGTGTGTGTGTGCAAGTACACACACACACACACACTACATATGAATGTAATTTGGGAAAAAAAAGTATTAACAATAAGGAGAGGAGAAAAGGATGTGGAAAAAGGGAAATACAGAAAGAGAGAAAATGAATGAAAACTGAAATGCAAACCAGGCACTCAGGGACCAGCTGTGGGGAGGCAGAGAAAACAAACCACCAAGCTCATTTTTTATGTGACGTTCATAATGTCCCAAATGCATGTGTCTGAGCATCACTCTAGAGTTTCACACACCAGCCCAACAAGTCACCATAACCACACAATGAAGAAAATACAGAGCAGTCCACTGACCCCATACTCTTTTGAAAATTTCTGGAACATGGTACTTCACATTTCAGAGAACAGGGATCTTCCACCTGGATTGGTTGCAAGCCTTTTAGCAACCTTCATGCTCTTCAAGCTAATTTGCAAATAATTACAACAAAGTGAACGCCTTTCCAAGATAAAAGACATTCAATGAAACTTAAAACTTCCTTTCTTTCAATAAATTTGCATTTAGCTAAGGTAATTTGGCTAGAAATTTGTGGGACAAATTGATATACACATTGTAAAGTGGTGCTGTAGACGGCCAGATGTATTCTCTGTGTTATAAAACACAGATAGGCCGAGAAGACCACCTCTATCTACAATCAATACAAAAATACTTTCTGCATTCCTCAGGATGCATGGTAGACACAAATAAAACCAGAACATCGCCTTTACGGGTTGGAAATATTTGTCAGTATCCTCACTGAACTAAATCTCTGAGTCCATCAAAATCTCTTTGCTTTAGTGGTGATTCAATTGGAGCAGCCACTGAAAGGGCAATGCAGCTATCATAGGCAAAGTAAAACTTACTTTTAACCAGAACTGGTCACTTTCACATAGAAATTTATTTTTAAATTAATATACCAACTGACACTAATAACCGATAGCATTTGAGGTTGTAACAAAACTGTCTTCTTTCTCGAATGAAAAAAAAATAATAATTTCCTTAGTATTATAATTCCTAATAGGAAATACTGTGGTCAAGCTAGAGCTGGTTTTAAAGTTTGTTTGAAAACATCTGATGCAATTTCATATGCCTGTCTTCTTATTTCAGTAAGGTGAATATTAATAAGTTCACCATTATCACAAGTTACCAGACAACGCCTCAGAAGTGACACGAAAATGCAGTTTCATAACATTCTTTAGAACGCTATTTCTCTCTCTAAGCTATCTTTCTATAGCCTGCCTTCTGCAACACAGTGATATTAGGAGCCATCCTGGGAACTACGGTCGCCTGAAGTTGCTTCCCGGGAGAGGGGCAGGGTGGCATTCATTTGAAGGCTAAGTCTCACATGGGAGAGGGCTTAGACTGAGTTAGCTCTGACTGTGCTTTGAACAAGAACACCTTCACCACAACTTTCACTCGGGCAGGGCTGCCCATACATCCCATTAACGAGAAGAAAAAGGCTTGACCTACTTGGATCCGATAAGATGGAGTCTGTTTTCGGCAGAAACTGATCACAACGGACTCCTTGGTAGCCTTCCTTGCACCTGGGGAAAGGGATAAATGACAAATATATGCATGTGGTTGTGAAAGACTCCAGATTTCATCAAGCAAATTGAGCACGAACAGTGAAGGGAGAGCAGTCTGCTCAGTGTTTTGCATTTGATCCAGCCTCATTCCAATATCCATG
This sequence comes from Cricetomys ansorgei, assembly GCA_026225945.1. Taxonomy (NCBI): domain Eukaryota; kingdom Metazoa; phylum Chordata; class Mammalia; order Rodentia; family Nesomyidae; genus Cricetomys; species Cricetomys ansorgei. Next base: position 14,132,978 of record JAMJFZ010001203.1, on the reverse strand, counting down.
GGCAGATTCTTGATTTTCATTTGGTCCCAAACAAGTAAACAAATAAACAAAAACACCCAGAAGAATGCACCTTTGCAGTGATAGCTGCAAAGGCAGCATCCAAGGAACAAATGCATCAACATCTCAAACTCCCCTCTCAGCAATGTGGAAAGCAGCTATCCAGTTTTAATGCTGGCATCAGGTTCATGGTTTTTCTTTGTTTTTTTTTTTTCTTTTCTTTTTTAATACAATACTTTGGTCTCCAAATGCATTCAGAAACATATTGCAAGTACCATTTTTCTTACAAAACACATTTCCTAACATTACATCATTTACAGATTTGAACTTCCAGTATTATTTCCTTGTGCTTTATTGGCTTGCTCCTTTGCTGATTTTACTTCTTCTTCTTCTTTTTTTTTTTTTTTTAAATTCACGACTCCTTCTTCCCGTCAGTGTCACTTTTTTGCCAGAGATTTTCAGCATTTCACCTGGCAGGGTCTGAAAGGCATCTTTCTAAATCTCCCTGTTTGCTCCTTTATATTTAGAAAATATATGCAAAGTGCCAGGTCTCTGCCAAGCATAGTACAGGGCAACTATCCTGAGTGAGTATACTCCTGGAGCTAGGAACATCCTAAAGGCAGTAGTAATGAGGCCCATCCAAACCCTCCTTACTGCTGGTTCTGCCTGGCTCAATCAATCGAGGCCACTTGCTCAGCTCAGACAAGAGCAACATATATCCGCTGCCAGTTCAAGGAACAAATGTAACCAAGGCCCCAAACACCGTCTCAGAGTCTCTTTAAGCGGGAAGGTAGAGTTTACAGGTTCTTGGGAGGCTTAATCCGTCATGCTTGAGCTAAGCAGAGAAGTCACTATTGTCACCTGTGGGATGAATCTGTCCTACTTAGAGAAGGGAAAAATTGGGCTGCTGATAAAAAATAAATAAATAAATCAGGTTTGAAGAAAAATGATCTTCTACTTGTTAAGAGATCTATGAAATTGACACAAGTATTCAAAATGGCTGTCACACCGGTGAGGGAGGCTGTGGACTCTTGGAGTGTGCTTTGTTTCTGGAGTGTGATAAAGATGAGGGTTACAGCAACAGGAGCAGCAGCACTGCAAAGCACCTGGGTCATTTTCTGCTTTTGTCTGGAGCCAAATTGGACCTCAGATAATCTGGCAGGCTCCTTCCAGCATCTTTTTAAAACAGGGCACTCTCAAGTATATTTGGCGATGTTCCCCATCGGCTGAGAATAAAGATTTCTAGGATGTGTATACGAATATCCCAGAAATCTCAGATGCTACAAATTCATTTGCGCAAACACTTATCTTCATGGCCTTAAAATAAAAATATCTATTGTGCTTGAAATGAAGCGGGCAAATGATCAGTTTTCTAATGGTGAAGAGTCAGCCAGAGAATATTTAGGGCTGAAACACATTTGTGATAAAGAAGATAAAGTTCTGTTTTCTAAAAGCTGCCCCGATGCAGGTATTTACCACAGATTATCAGTGCCAAGGCACTTCAATTCTTATTTCTCTGTGGCTGTGAGTTATGCCCTGGATATGTGTTATCATATCCTTGCACTTTCTGGAGATGTTATTTCCAACCCATGTGGAAGGTTTTTAAGTACCCTTTCCTGTCCTGGGGGTGGTGGTGATAGCTTTTAAAGGGAAGTACCTTTTTTATTGCTTTGCTTTCTAAAGGTTCGTTGTTACTTAAAACACATTATTCCATTTGTGTGTGGAAAAGAAAATAAAGGAAGAGGTTTGAAACCTTTCCAGTCTTAAACCGACTGACCATGAATCAGAGTCTACCTTAGTATTAGCAGGCCCCATGGGGCACTAGGAAAATTGCAAAGTGAGTCTATTCCAGCTGCCTTCACACCTGTGGGCTGCAGATAATAGAGCGTGATGGTGGTGTAGCAGCCTTGCTGAGGCCAGGGAGCCCAGCACAGGTCATTTACTCAGCCACAGCAAGCCCTGCTCTGTTGGGAAAGAGGCACAAGCCACTGCTAATTTGTACTAGGCTTTGAAAAACAACACATAAATCTCTCATTTAAAAATCAGACATACATCACCTGGGTAAGTTCAGACTCGCCCAGACATGAAGATGGAATGTTGTTAGCATGGACTGCTGATAGTCAGTTGGATCTATGACAATATTAAATCTTCAAAGGGGAAAATCTCTTCAGCTGCACATCTATGGCACAGTTAAGTCCGTGGGCCTTCTCCTGAAGTGATAAATGTGCCTTTTGACAAATATTGTATTGCTTGTTTCTGTTTGCCTTAGTTTGGAAGGTGGCGAGAGCTATTGTTTTCTTTTGAAAAACATGGTATAAGGAACAAAAGGAACACTTGTGCACCAGAATGTTGGCTTCATCTTAAACTGTGGCATAACGAACGGCATTTAAAAGTATAGGCATAACATTTAATGGTAAGTATGTTTTTTTTTTAAAATACTAATCTTGCCTTAGCTGGGTTAATAATCTGTCTGCTTTCTTCTCTGCTTTGCTCTGAAAACTCTCTCAGCCTACCTGCTCTTTGTATTTCTTTGTCCTTTAGAAACCTGCATTATAGCCACTATATTATAAAAGGCAATATTGCCCAGTGATTTCACAGACAAGTTTTGATTCTATGCACTCAGGCAGGAAAGAGCCAGGCTTGACAAAAGGTTACATGAAAAAAACTTAGAAAATTATTACCAACTGTGAAATAAACACAAAGCAAACTTGATTTTCAAGAGCTGAGACATTTTACTGTGCACAAAATTAGCCTCAAATTCCCTGTGTTTACTCTGAGCTGAAGAAGTTGTTTTTTTAGAAGATTGTAACTTCTTAACAGACATTTTGTTTTATTTCCAAGTACAAATGGTCATAATAAAGATGGGCAGGGAGATGCTACATTTGAAGCTGAGTAGGGGCAGGTGAAAAGATGTAGCTGTAACTATGATTGTTTTCTAGACTAAGAGGAATGGATATTTGCAATGGTAGACAGAGAGTGAGGAGAGGGATGGGCACCCTTCAAATCTGGCTCTAGCATCTGCAAGGCTGGCCCATGATGAGTCTGGGTACCACATTACATCCATGTCTCCAGAAGACAAGACTGTAACTCCAAATGTACACATGACTGCTCCTCCCCATAGCCTGTCATATTTGCCTTCCCACATGTCCAGGTTCATCTGAAATATCACACATCCTTTTGTATCATTTTTCTCTCCTCTACATTGTCCCTGAGAAAAAGCCCAGAAAACCAACAACAACAAAAACAACAAAAATCAAATGACAATCTGTAACCAAAGGAAGAGCCATGGATACCAGCCAAGATGGGGGAAGTATAAAGTACATAGAATTCAATACTTGTTTTGTCTGACATGGTGAAACAGAAATGGTCAATATATCAAGACTGCATGTGGAAAGAACCCAAAGGAAAGAGTTTTAAATAGTTCAGTTGGCCCAGTTTCACTGGCCAATGAACATCTTGCCAGGATAGTGAGTATCAATGAATGCAGAGACTCGTAGTTGCTGAAGGGCTGAGGAAGAAGTGATGATTCAGTGCTCAACCCTAAATGAGACCCATGCAGAACCCCCTCTGAGTCTCCAGAAACAGGAACAAAAAGAGTAAGAACAAAAAGATAAGGACAATGAAGTCCTGGCTTCCGAGCTTGACACAATCCATGCAAAGTGATCGCATAGCAGATTATGCTACTACCTGCACTGGGCCAGAACAAGACTGGTTCTGTCAACAGCTGATCATTCATCAGTGAAGTGTCAACAGGCTTCTCCATCCCTGATGAACTATTGGCTATTAATAGGCTCAGGAGGAGGAATAGTCATTGCTTTCAGTTGTATACCCAAAGGGGAGCCCATTTGTCCCCAATGAGGAGTTCCAAACCCATAGCCACTAAACTGGTCCTGGTTATAATCAATGGGTCATAAACAAAAAGACACAAATGTGGGGGAAAATTAGCATAGAGGCTGGGGGCATGGATAATGGGGGTGCAAGGGAGATAAAAAGGGTGGTGGGTGAGAATAACTTAGAATGTACGATATACATGCATGAAATTGTCATTGAACAAATCTAATCAATAAAAAAAGTAGTTCATTCATGTGTTTATGCTACACAGGAGGTGCCAGCCCCGGCTGGCTTAAAGCAATTCTTGCAGCCATCAGCCCAAATACCAACATCACCATTTCACCTCTCTCTTACAGTTCTTATACAGCAGTTTACAGGTTTGAACCCAACGGCTCTAGTGACTATGGGTAAAAGTTGATGAATTCCCAGCTGTCACTAATAACTACTCAATGCGTCCAGATTTTAATTTCAACATCTTGATAGAATAATTTAATTTCATTTAAAATACCTGTTATGTGACATACATTCTTCAGTTTCTCTTCCCCCTGAATTTATTTTCTCCTTTCCTAGTGGAAGGTTTTATTGCTCACCTGACCTATTCTTTCAGTGTTCTCTGTGTTCATTCTCACGTATGACCGACCTGACAACATACACGGATGATCTATCCAACCATGGTCTTCCCAAGCCATCTTCCCTCATTCATATCATAACTAGTAAACGTGGAGTTTCTATTCTGACTTTTCACTTAGTTTTTGTCTGATGTATGTATCTGAATGGATTGTTCAGCATCTTTGTTTCCCAATTTCAACTCAAGCACAATAAAATGAACATAATATGAGAAAGGAAAAAAAGCTAACACATAGAGTTGATATGTTATACTTCTGATTTGGGCTATTTTCATATCTAGGAGTCCTATATTTTGTGTCCACAAGCATAGTGTTCAGATAATGCAAAAAGAAAAATATGCAGACAGTGCAAATGCATTCTCTATTGTTTCAATATGTTTGTTATATGCAGTCTCTATAAAAATTCTGTGGGAAGCATAAATACTTGATTTTAAATAAACTTTTAAATAAAAGAAATCAGTTAGCTCTCTGAAGCAACTGGGAGCAGAGCATATATACTCTTCACTGTATAGCCCTTTCTTCTTAGAAAAAAAAAGGGGCGATTCCTTTTGATATGGCCAGAAAGTATATACCTGGTCATAGTGAATCACTCTGTCGATTTCAAGGGTCCCACACAGCCCTGATTTGACGGAGGACAATTCCTCCAAGTATTTTACCCTGTCTTCTGTCAATCCTCTTAGTACCAGTCTTTGCATAAGGAATATGGAGAAACCAGGATGAAACTACATTTAGTATTTGGGGGCTGAATGGATGTAGCATTGTCTGATTCTGATTTTCAGATCTAGTGTTGAATGACTGCTTAGTATTTTCAATCCTTGAATACAATAGTAGCTAATGTCTAGAATCACAGTTAGTAATAAGGGATAGTATAAAATGGCTCATGCTAAGCATGCAACAGATTCCAGTTTCCAAATGTTCTTTGAATTATCATGCTGAGTTTTTCAGTAAGGAAACAGACACATCAAAGCTAACAATACTAATTCAAGAGCCCACAACAAGATTTCGCACTCCCTGTAAACTCAATGGATTTACTTCGAACTTCTGCCTTACCTATGAACTATTTGATTCTTTTCATGGAAATTTGCTCAATATATAGGTTGCCTTTCATTCCACATTTTATACAAGCTTACATACTTGAAAATAGGTTCAGATACCATGAACTGAAACTATTACTTTAAAAGTGATAGACCTAGATTTATAAAGTATAATCTAACATCAATATGTTCTTAGGCAAACAACATCATAGATATCAACGTAAAGAAAAACTTCTTGATTTGAAAAATCCTCATCAGCTATAGTGAGGAAGAGTCCTCAGGAGAATATTTACTGACGAATGGTAACATTTCTTTTTGTAATTTATTATTACAAATTATAGAAATGCATGATGTATAACATGTTTTGAAATTTGCATATATTGTGGAAAGAATAACCAAATAATACAAGCATTGCCTTACTTTTTTGCATTAAGAATACTTAAAATTTGTTCAACAATTTTTAAGCACATAGTAGTTGTATAGTTCCCACAAGACAAACTTATTTCACCCATGTCATAATTGGTAATGTATGTTAGTATAGCTCATGTGGAAAACAATACAGAAGTTACTCAAAAAGTGGAAAGTATATCTGATCCAGCAATCTCACTATTTACTTTGGGTTATAAAAGAAAACAAAATGAAAAAGTACATCAGAGGGATATTTGCATGTCCATATTCTGCAATGGCATTCACAGTAGCCATGATACGGAGTTGACCTAAGTACCTAGTAATAACAAAGAGAAAACAGGTAAAGAAAGTACAAAACCAATAAGATACTTTCAGCCATTATTTCAGCTTCTGTCCTTTGGGACATCACAGATAAACCTGAAGTACACCGCGTTGTGTGGAACCAGCTAAGAGCAAACTGCTGAATCCTATACAATATTGATCATTTACGGAACTCTAAAAGTCGAGTTCAGAAACAGCGGATCTTTCAGGAGCTTATGGCTGGGCATCCACTCTTGATGGCAGACTCCCTGGATTCAAACAAAACTAAAAGCTAAAACTAGTTAACCAAACACACAGCAACAAAGAATGGATTCAAGTCACAGGAGGTGGAGGGCCCCGCATGAACGAGATAGACACGGAGAAGTCAGAATTCCAAAAGCTGCTTGTTCTGGATGCTTGTTCTGCTGGGTGGACTAGAAATTTTTCTCCCTAAGGATCTGCAGCCTAAAGCCATAGGCTAAAAAGCATTAACGGTTTTAGAACAAACTCATGTCCCCAGCCACTCTTCAAACTGACACTAGAATGTAGGTTTGACAATGGAGAATATTGTGACATTGATTAAAGTGTAAGCTTTCTTCAGCTGAAGTGAGAATTTAATTAAGTGGTCTTATTTAAAAAGGAACACTAATTAAGACAGCAAGATATTTAAGTTAACCACTTGGTATTAACATTATCTACTGATTAGCTCTGGGTACAGCCTTTCTACAACACTTGTGACTATAAAAGGAAAAATTCAGAGTTGGATCTGTGTAAATTTCAGAGTAGCAGCTGCTGTCTGTAATGTGGAGATTCCCCAACTTGTTACTGAAATGCCTTATCAATTTAGAGGCTTCCCAACATGCTACCCGTGGCTGATGAAGCCGATTCTTCGGAGGTCACTCTGATATTTCTGATTAATAAAATTCTATCCAAAAACCTTTAGAAAACACTAAAGCTTGCTTTACAATGTATCCCTTCAGGAGAAATTGGGAAATGAAAACTAACGGAGACCTTAACTCAGAACTGCTACGATTTCACATGCGAGTTTTAAGTGCGCAGGAAATAGAATGGACTCAGTCACCAAGGGACAAAGGAAAAGAGTGACATCGAGTTAGACATAGCAAAGAGACACAACAGTAGCTCTTTATGCAGATCCTATCACTGTGCTTCTGATGATGACACAGTATCCCTGGGGAAATCACTAACGAGGAGTGATCAGTCTCAATGTAGATCTCATCTTTAGTAAGGTTTCCTGACCCTACTTGCTATTGACTTGCATTTTCCCCTTACTACCTCGGTCACAAAACGAAAGCACGAAACACAGACTGGAGGTACTGGGCAATTCAGGATACAACATAGTATGATTCAATACAAGGGTCTGACTAACCCAGCCTTTCTACTTTAGTTTTAATTTTTACCACATCTAAATTAAAATAATAATAATAATAATAGTAACCTTCCCAAGATCAGCCTACTAGCATGGTGGTATCTGGAGAGGTCTTTCTCTGTGAAATGTAGATACCTCATCATGTGATCTGTCTCTTCCTCTCCTAACTCTATGCTCCTACATGAGTAAGGCTCTGCTCTTAAGCTTTTTTCTTTTTCTTTTTTTTTCTTTTCTTTTCTTTTTCTTGTTTCTTTTTTTGGTTTTTCAAGACAGGGTTTCTTTGCTGTAACTCTGTCTGTCCTGGAACTCACTTTGTAGATCAAGCTGGCCTCGAACTCACAGTGTTCCTCTGCCTCTGGAATGCTGGGATTAAAGGCTTGTGCCACTGCAGCCTT